>CM031997.1:5997889-6010089 GCA_018804465.1 Populus tomentosa
AAAATTGTATTGTGAAAGTCCATGGTGCAATACATGTTGGTGTACAATGATAGGGAACAATATTTTTCTCACATCTTTTAGTGTTTTGTTAATTAGATAAATAGCATGCACTACTTTATAGACCCAGTCAAACTTTTTCTAATATAAAAAATGATGCTCAAACAACAATAGTGTTTTTAAAGGAGTAAAAAAAAACTTAGTATTTGGATCATTGATTCAAATAAATTCAATAAACTCAGTTAATTTAATAATACAATTGTCATAACTCAATTTTAAATTTCCTAAAAATTTCTTATTTTTTCACCTAAAAAATATTTTTCTTTCAAAAAAATAAAGAACAAAAAAAAAAAAACTTCAAATCAATCAAGCATGCACAACTATTCAAAACGCCAGGTGGATGAATAATTTAAGGTCTTGTTGAAGAAATATTAAAAATTGGATTAAAAATGTAGTCAAGACTGCACAAATTAAAAGTTTGAGGACTAACATAGACAAGATTAAGATTGCAAGGTTTGGATTCAATTATGAAAAATAAAGACTTAATTAAGAAGAAAGTCGAATATGGAAGCAAAATTGCAAATTAGGAGAAGCCAAGGGTTCAATTGAACTTTAAATTAGTTTAATTAGTGCAATTAGGGGCTTAATTAGAGAAATATCAAAGGTCAGGAGTTGATTCGGGTAATAATTGCAATGAATAAAGATAAAAGGACCAAAATGATAAGCATGAAGGTTCTGCGGGGTTTGATTGACTTAATTAGGGATGAATTTATAAAAATTAAAAGTTTAAAGAGTGAAAAAAATATAAAACTAAAAACTATTTTGCAAGGGAAAGCCAAGTGTCCATCATGGGTGTGATCCATTTCAAATTCCTATAGTTTATTTTGTTGTTTTGACGCTGCTCACTCCCTCTCCCATTTCCATTTTTTTATATGCATCTCTTTCAGAAGTCAAGAAAGCTGGCTATCATTCACTTAAAATCCGTTTTGTTTAGCAGTGGTGGACTTTTGCCTTCAGGTTGTTTTTGTTTTTTTTTTTTTTTAGCATGACTGGCGTGATATACATTTGTAGGGGTCAAGGAGGCATTTGATTTTGGTCTAAAACGTGTTTGGCAAATGTGGGTTGCATGGTAACTTATTTTGATTAACATATGTTACAATCCACTTTATTTTATTATTTTTTTAACAAACAAGAAAAGAGGATAATAAATTTAATATACATGTATGGACAGGTATTATTTTTTTTTTTTTTATCATAAAAAAAATTATATAGAAAAAGAGAAGCCAAAAAAATATTCTTGCATATTTTAAACATTTTTGTTTTTTTTTTCATCTTTGCAAATAAATAAAAAAAATACAAAAAAGTTTTGCATACATATTTGAACTTTATAACAAGTTTATAAAGTCGATTAGAACTTGATCAAAATTAAAAAGCTCATTAGACTGATATACCTAAATTTTTTAAATAATAAAACCACCAACCTTGTCTTTCTAAATAGAAAAAAATATTTGTTATTTATGTTTGAGGTAATTAATAAACTCAAGCCGCTGCCTTGAACAATAAAGAATAATAACACAATTCTCAAATATATTTTTTTAAATACAAAATCTTCAATTCAAATTTTTACTTATTTATTCACTGCACAAAGTCATAAATATTTATATTTACTAATACTAAAGTTAAAAATACTCTCGATATTAACTAACGTTAGAGTTATGAATATTAACATTAGAATTGTTGAACTCAAATATTTACTAGTACCAAAATCAAGAATATCATATATTTTCTTTATGTGATATTTGCCAATATTAGAGTTGAAAATGTTTATACTCAAATATTCATTTGCGCTAAAATCAAGAATATCATATATTTTCTTCATGTAGTACTTACCAACGTTATAGTTGGAAGTGTTTGTTGTTGAATATTCACTAGTGTCAAAATCAATAATATTATAAACAGACCATTAATAACATAATACAATAGACCCTTAATAATTTAAGATAAAATCAACAATGCAACCTATTAAAGGGCAACAATGTTTTTCTTTTTACGTAATAAGTCTCGTACTATATAATCTATATTGACTAGTTAGGGTGTCTAATGACCATATTACTAGTTGACGACTTCTTAAATTAAAGAACAAGATATATATATATATATATATATATATATATATATATATATATATATATATATATATATATATATATATATAAAGATCACCACAATATTAGGTGTGACAATGATTATAAAAAAGCCAATGACAATAAAAAACAAGAAAAACATAATGACTAATTAAAAAAAATAAATGTTTGCCAATATTATGTAAAGATATCCTCTAAATATTCTTAAAATGTCACAATGATCTTATTTGATAATAAAAAAAATAAATGTGAATGAGATAACCTCATAAAGAGAAAAAAAAAATTGAAACTCAATTAATAGCAAATTGAACATTGAAGGGTGAAATAGAAAAAAAAATCAATTTAAAAAAAAAAAAGAAACCTGACTTTAGTCAATATACCAAACTCGCGGTCTATTTGTGAAGTCGGGATAACCGCATACAAAAGAAAACAAGGAAAACAATGGAGATTAACTCTCAAACAAACTAAATAATGAAAAATAAAACTGAAAAAAGCATTGAAAAAAAAAATACTTGAATCAATCAGGATTAACTCAATTAAATGAAAAACAAGATTGAAAAAAGCATTGAAAAAAAATACTTGAGTCAATCAGGATTAACTCAATTAACTTATGATTCAAAATACGAGATTGAAAAAACCCTATAGAAAGTAAAGTAACAAAAATAATGAAGATTAAAACTTAATAATCTAATGTCAAATGATGAAATTGATGAAAGAATTTTTTTAAAAAAAACTAAAGTCAAATTGAGTTAATCTTCAAAACATAAGATTGGAGTCATGAGAGAAAAAATTAAAAAATAAAATAAATCTTGAAAATGATAAAAAAAATCAATTTAAAGAATAATGATCAAATCTGGTATAAAAACGAAATAAAATAATATAATAATGGATGAAATTTAAAAATAAAATAAATCATGAAAAGAATAAAAAAAATAGCAACGAAAATAATAGGGATAAAATTTGTTATATGAAAAAAAAAACATCAAGAAGGATATTTAACCAAAATTTTATTTTTATTTTGGTTTAATCATTGTTGTTCTTATTGTATTTACAATTCATCCTCATATTTACTCTTCTACTTTGAGCTTTTTGCTAGATAGGTCCTATTTATATCTTCTTTAGAATCTTTATATTTAACATCATTTTAAAAAATATATAAAGATTCTTATAACAAAAGGAAATGTTTTCTTTCTTAACAAAAAGAAATTATTTCTAAATTAAAGATAAAATAGTTTAGATTGATAATTCAATCCATTTCTACAAGTATTTTAAACTAAATATTACATTTTATTCCAAACATACGAGTTCTAAAATGTTATCACTTGAATTCAAATTTATTTATGAATTAAATTTAATTTTCCGAACAAGGAATAAAAAGGAGATACATTCGGATCTCATCAATTTTTATATGACGAGATTAACAACGCTATTTTGTGCAATAACTTTGATGCACTGTTGTCGTCACCACCATCCTTAGAGAGAGGAGAAGTCCATTCCTGAAAATTATGGAGGCTGCCTGTGAAGTCTGTAAAGAGTCCATCAACTCGTATATTGTTTAACCAATAATCATATTCCTCATATGGGTCTTGGTGGAAGTCGAAGTGTAAGAATTTGTTCTCATTCCTGTAAGTGTAAGGGTGCACCTGAGTTCAAATCACGATTACACGTCAGCTCTAAGCACACCGGAGCATGGTTATGATTACGAGTATATGAAAGAAAAAGAGCAGCTCAATATCATTGTCAGGGAAGCAGTGAAACTGAAATGAACCAATGCACTTGATTTTGCTCTTGTGAATAATGAAGTTTTGGCCATGCAAGTTATTTAAATCATGGTGCTAGTAAAATATAAAATATGTAAAATGACAGCAGAAAATCAAATTGTATCCGTTACTTCTTTTTTTTCTCCATAATCACACAAATATTCCAAAGCTCATGGAGTTCTACATGCAACGCCATTAATTTCTTCATAGACTTGAAAGCATCTCCCTTTCAATTCTAACCTGGAACGTGTTCTGTAGCAGCATTTGTTGTTGGCCATGTGTTTAAGTTGTGTTCTCATCCTAGATGTCTTCATTTGAATAAACTTTACAAACTGTGTTAGAAATTGCGGCTGGTCTAGGTGCAAGGCATGTTGCTTTCCACTTTAAAAACTCCATCACCATATGGCCTACTTAATTTATGTTAGAAATTCCTAGCAATTATCGTTGCACGTTTTTATATCACCATATCATCGCTACATGAAGATAAGAACAGAGGCGAGGTTTACCTGTAGATCATGGGAATGTGCTCTAGCAACAAGATTTGAGGGTATTTGCAAATAATTTTTCCCTACAGGAACTATCGTATCCTTCCAAGGTCCAATACCCACCACATAGTCCTTGATGTAGTCTAGATAAGCATCGGAAGTGATTTCCCAATATGACTGCAGATTGTCAATAGCATCATTTTGCATTAGAACTTGAAAACTCGAAGTGTTTAAAATGAAAATTGAAATCATATTGCATCTATCAGACAATTGAGATCATTGCTTATATCAGGTCCAGTTTTTCACCACAAATGGGTCCAGTCTAGTACATCCTTCCTGTGGAATTTAAAGGATCAGGTGATAAAAATAATTTGTACAGAATTTCATGGAAACAATATAGAATCACATGTGAATGTTCCTGTTACATATATAAATTACAGTGTTTGTCAACATCCTTGTGAATGAAACCCCATGGGGTAGAGTAATTCATATGATTCCACCCTAATGGCAATCTGTTGAAAACAACCAAGGTCCAAAAGTTCTAGTATTTTAGAAAACTGTTCTACAGGTATTCAATACAATAAATTATACTGTATGCAAAATGGTAACAAAATTAACTATGAAATTAGGGGGAGTTTGCACTAGAGGAAACACAAACCTGATTAGTGTCTTGAGTTGGAATGGTAACATCATCAATCAGGAAGATTTTGGGCGAGTCTGTCAGATTTGATATATATACAAGTGAAGTTGGAGCGAAAGACTGGATAAACAATGGCTGTTTCAGCCAATTTTCAGACATATATGAACCCTTGTATCCGTACTTCTTAAGTATCCCCACAAACTTGTCCTCAAATTTCTTACCATCAGGCCATTTCACCTGTTGTATTGTTAAGAAATTAGACAATGTGCATGATACTCTAAAATAAGTATATCACAACATATGATACTATCAAACGTCAACACACCCCACATCCCATGACAAAAAAATTCTCACATGGTTGATGTCTCCACATGGTTTTCTAGTGTGGATTCATGCATCAGATATGATGCTGGCACAAAAAAAAAGAAAAAACCTAAGAATCGGATTTTAAGAGATGAGTGGCATCGTAGGAATAGGAAAATTGCGTGATTCTAATTAATCATAAATGCAATCATATAACTCTTATCTACTAGGCTGATATAGTGAGAAATTTCTTACATGCTGGTTTATGAGAATCGGATTCTTAATCTCTGGATATATTCCAACAACTCTTGGTGCATCCAGTGCAATTGATATGAATTCTTCGAAAGTGATAATAGGAAACATTCCTGAAGAACATACAACAAGAGAGTGTAGTGAGTTATCTATGGTTATGTCATGTCCTTAGGGTAATACATTTCTGTAACTTTCATTGACAGAGCACACAATGTGCACTTAACATAAATTTAAAATATAGCCTGTTACATGTTGCAGATTACTTCCAATAACATAAGCAAAGATCATCAAATTGTTGAGAGGTATGATATGAATTCATTACAGGTTTGATTCCTCATCCCCTGAGGAACCATGACATGGTTTAAGAACTGTAACAAACTAACCATTATATTGTTGATCCCGGAAACTATACCTCTGCTTCACACGTAACAACTTCAGTTCTGTCAAAGTGAAATCAACTGCAAGTAATTGCAATAACTTCAGTTTTTTTTTCCCAATTAAATCCCATCTAAAAACAAGTTGGTAGAGAATTCAACAAGACAGGGAATAAAAGATAACACTTGGGCAAACTTGCTGATTTAATTTCTGCTGGGTGCTGATGCATAAGCTAACACAGTAACAACATATAACCAAAGGCAGAATGGATAAGAGTTACCGGTGAAGAAGCCAGTGGTGTTGACCCCTTGAACTTCATAGGTTCTTTTACGATTTGCAAACTCCTTATGATCTGCAATGTCAGTTGTGTCATCAAGGGTAACATCATGGAAGCATATAAGAACCCCATCTTTGGAGGACAGGATATCGGTTTCTATGAAGTCAGCTCCCTCTTCAATGGCTCTCTGTAGAAACAGGTCATAATAAGGAACATAAGCAGGGAAAAACATGCTCGTCAAGCAAAACAAGCAAAAGTTTGGTAAATAAGTGCATCACAGCAAATGATTCATATAATATGGTTGTGCATAAACAACCTTTTTTTGTGGCTGAATGAGGCATGCCAAATCAATGCACATAACTGAATGCTTAATAATCTTGAGACAATAGATTTATTCCCAGCTCTCGACATGAAAATAAGTTGGTTCAAAAAATCGAACGTATGAAAGTACAAAGTAGATTAACTTGCACGCCTATACACACCATGTATGCAGCAGAAGTTTCTTCAGGAATCTCTCCATTTGATCCTCGATGAGCAATATTATACGGTCGCGAAGTCTGTATAGGCAGTCTATTACCATGGCTTACTTTACTAGGGAGAGGATAGATAGGCCTCGCAGCACATGCGACTACGAGTGATAGAAATAAGATTGGAGCAAAGCCAAAACCAAAGCCGGAGCCTGCCATTTCATTTGTTACAAAATAAACAATTTATGATTTATATCCATGCAAATAAATGATAATTACATACATAAAGCATCAATGAACAATCAGTTCCTGTGGTCCCATTAATCAATGAACAAATCTACATCGATCAGTTGGTGTTACTACTCTCAAAACCAAGATCAAGATCCTCGCTCATCATATGCTGCTTCATTTAAGAAAACGAAACCAACCAATATATGAAAAAACAAAATAAACAAACTGAAAAAAGAAAACCCAGAAATGAATTGGAGATGTACTCTTGAAACTTACAAGTTGAAGGCATGTTTTTGGTCTCAGCTTCCTTCCACACAACTCCTATCTCCCTCTTTCTTCGCCAATAAAGACACTGTGATTTGATCTGTTCTTTATAACCACAAATAAAAAACACACGTAACACGTGTGTTTGATTTCGTGGTTAAGGTTATGATTGAAGTTGGGTATAGTTTAATTATGATCCAATACACAAACTTCAATTTAAATCACAAAAACAAGCACACTCAGGCGTTGCGTTGTGTTTTTTCACGCTATGGGTCCTCTTCCTCTCTCAAAATTACGATTCTGGTGATTTTGCCAGATCGATGCCGTGGATCTATACTGGAACCAAGACTAATCCTCGTAGAATTAGGTTGTCATTGCTAAAAGATTGACTTCGTCATAAGGGTAGATTTTTTTCGTTTCCGGACACCTACGCAATTCCTTTTAAAAAAGGAAAACAAAACCTCTAATTCTACAAGTTCAAGGGGAGGGGTTTAGATTTCATACCTAATTCAGGAAAAATGGTAATCTCTTTTATGGAATATTGATACCATTTTCCTAATTAAAGAGTTACTTTTTATTTCTTCACTTATAACATTGATTACATTTGATATAATTTCATTATCTATATTTTTTTAATATAAATTTAGTGTATTTATTCTAACAATAACATGAAATAATTTACAGTTTTACATTATGTGTGTGTAATTCAATAATATCACATATGATAAATATTTATAATAAATAAATATATTTAAATATATAAAATTTATTTTATATATATTGTAATATCAGTTTTAAAACAAAATATGAAAATAAAATCTAAAATGAAAATTATACTTGAAAAAAAAATTAATTTTTTGTCTTAATCAATAGAGTGTTTGAGAGTGGTTGCTGTTTTTTTTAAATATTTTTTGTTTATAAATATATTAAAATAATATATATATTTTATTTTTAAAAAATTATTTTTAATATTAGTATATTAAAATGATTTAAAAATATTAAAAATATTAATTTAAAATAAAAAATATTATTTTTTTTGAAAAATACTTTTGAGATGTAATAATAAAGGAAGTAAAATTGAAAGGTTGATAGGGAGATAGAGAAGTTTGCTTTCCTAGAAAGTAATGTAAATAAAATTACTATTTTACCAACTAAATGTCTTTTCTGTTATTTTCCGTCAAAGAAATAAGATGGAGCCTGGCTATCAAGTTATACAAGGCCGGTGCTTGCTCTCTACCATAAAATTGAAAAACATTGATAGAATATTTCTTTGGAGTTTAGGAAAAAATCATGATGGTATTTTAATTGCTGACCGAGACCTTTCATTGGCGAGATGATTCTTGGGGATTGAATTTTCATCACCACATGTTGATAGAATTTTTTAATGGAATGTGATAAATTATTCATATAAAAAAAATTATATTTTACTATTAATTCTTCACCAATAATCTCATAAGAGATTAACTTTGGATAGAGTTTTTAATCTTTGATCATGTTTAACAGTATAGATATAGTTGTTTTTAAAATATATTTTTATTCAGAAATATATTAAAATAATATATATTTTTTTAAAAAATTATTTTTGATATCAATGCATTAAAAACACTAAAAATATATTAATTTGAAGGAAAAAAATATAAATTTTATTTTATTTTTTTTAAAAAAACTTCTGAAATGTAAAAGTAAACAAAACCTTCTATTCTGCCGCAAATTCTTAAATCTTATATAACTTTTTGATAAAATAAATGTGAAATTGCCTATGAAGGCGTTTTCACTATTTTTCTATCTTGAAAACCATTGAAGCCTAAATCCATAGGCTATGGTCTTGCCAACGGCTCTCTTTACAATCACTAGAAGAGCAAAACAAATTCACAAGCAATGCCACTCATTCTATAGAAAACACAAAGTGAAAAACAATGTATCAACCTCAGAACAAGCCAGCACCTCGATCGGCTGAACATAATGCTCTAAAAGTAAATCCAATTCAATTCTCTAATCTTCCGAGTTCTTTTGCTTGGGAAATTGTATTTAAAGATGAATCCATCGACAAGGTTAATAACGAAGCAAGATGCATTATGTAAGAAGGGAAACACTGAGCAACAAGAGTACGGTTTTAGTCCCACCCAATTTAAATGGTCATATTTTTTATTTATTTTTTAAAAATTATCGGTTTAAATTTTATAAATTTCAGATTATTAAAAATTTATATATTTATTAATTTTAAAATTTATAAGATTAATAAAAATACACACAAATTGATATAAATAAATTACTTTCAAAAATAATAATGATATAAAATTTGAATGAGTGAGAAAATCCTCCTTTCCCAAAAATAATTGCTTCATTTTTCAAACAAGCTATGGCATCTTTGATTTTCTTGCAAAAAAAAAAAAAAAAAAAAAAACTATCTTTAATGCAACTTCTCAAGGAAAATTATGCAAGAGATTTCCTCTTGAAAACAACTGGCGAGGCAACAACAAATGAGGGATTTTGTAGAGGTTCTTCAAAAAGGAATCAAATAAATAAATGAGATTACCGTGTAAGCCATGAAAAACCATCCAGACTTCAAATCACTGTATCCTGCAAATGGAGTTCACTTTAATCTATGACTTTTAGATTTTTATATTTTTCATAAAAAAATTAAGTTGAATGTCATTATTGTTAGATTTTGTATATTTAAATCATTTATAAATTTATTTTTCATAAATTTAACATATACAATTCAACTATTATATTATTTTCTAAATCTAAAAGCCTATAAACTTTTGAATTTTGTGTCTAACTAATAAAAACACTCTTTAAAATTTCTGTTTTAATTTTATTCTTTGAGAATTAATTTTTTTAAAAAAAACTGCACACCCCCACACTTTAAAATAATTTAGTTTTGATTCTCTACCATACCATACTTAATAAGAAAAAACATTTTTTAGATGGTAAATATTTAATTTTTTTAGATAATATTCTATTATGAATATGACTATGACATGTAATAAGTAAATCTTTACCCCCATAGACTTAAATCATTATAATAAAACATTTTATGCTTATAAAAATGTCAAATGTGTTAAATAAATCTATAAAATACTTTAGTTACATGAACGAAAATAATTATTGTTGGATGGCCAATTTTATTTTATTTAACCGGAAATATTGTAAATAAAAAGAGAGCACACGTAGCCAGCCTCCCTTCAGTTTGCCCCTTTACTAGGTTGTGAGAATAACTATTCAGCTTAAAGGACAAAATTAAAAAAAATATATATATTAATAAAAAATTTAAAACCTAGAATTAACTTTCAATACTTGTTCCATGTATCGATTTTGAAAAAAAAAAACAGAAAAAAAATATTCGAAGTTAAACTCATTTTTAATTCTCTCATTTTCTCTCTCGTCCTTATATTTCTCAGCTCATACAGAATAGGTATGATAATCAAGAGTGAGGTGCAAAATCATCGAGGTTATTTGGTCAGCAATTTCAAAATCTTCCAAAGATCCATATACCTTATCATAACAAGTTATTAGTATGCATTAAGAACACACGTACTGGCAAAACAAGTCATTTAAGTTAATTAACAACAGAAACTACCAGAAATCAATGAGATTGGCAAGTTGTGCAAACAAAGACAAGTCATCTAGCATATATGTTTATTTTCCAGAGGAGATTGAAGAAACAGGTCCATATTCCAAAGTAAGAACACTAAACTACGGAAAATCTGAAAGTATTGCAAGAAAATCTGCCATTCACAGTATCCAAAGAGACCCATCCGACCTCATGAGCTCACAGTACTAATTTAGCCAGAAATAAGAGACTGAAGTATAGCAGCCCTTCATCAATCCTCATATTGCCATAAGATCACCATAATTCCGCATCAGAAAAATAGATCCAGCAAACAGTCCAACAGCTCGAAGCAGTTTCTGCAACAAGAAAAAAGGAGTTCCTTACTAGACAACAAATGAAATCAGCTACTAGTCGTGCTCATGGAAATTGAACAAAAGTTCTAAGAAAATAGTGAAGCTAAAGTCTTTACTAGTAAAATCCTTAGTAGTTGATGGAGCAAATGGTAACAGGAGCTGCATTATTCATCTAACTAAACAGCGTGAAAGTCAGGCATTTGCTAATTTCCACTATTGATTTTAGTCGATGCCTTGGCTAAGATTCAGCATTAGCAGTGCTAAAAAATTCTAAAAATAAAAATAGCACTTTGAATACCGTTGAGATTCTCTTAGCAAGGATCTGCAACCAGGTTGTGCTTAAACATCTCTTTTAGTTACTTTAGGCAAAAAGACAAGAGCATTCCCCCATGTTTTTCCAAATGGCACAGAGGAGATCTCGCTCTTAAAAACAGCGAGCTTTTTACATCAAAACCAAAACAAATCCATTTCTTTTAACTAAACCAAAGGCCTTAAACTTCATTCAACTAAATACAGAAAGCATTTTCTAAGGTCTTAAATTCCAGTCAACTGGACATAGGAGGCATTTACAGAAAAACCAAAACAAGGCCATTGACTTCAATCACTCAGGAAAGGAAGAGTCGAAAGACTCCAGGACCAAGTAACCTATATGGTTTTCACTTGTTTATCTAAAAAACAGTGTTACAAACAGAGCTACTTCGTCAAGCACATTCATCAGAGTTTGTTTCTCCTAATGTTGGCTGTTCCTGCGGGTTGCTGTCATCCATTAGAGTTGTTTTTGTCTCTCTGTTAATACATTATGTTCTTCTATCTCTATGTAATTATAACTTCGACTCACAAGTAAAATAGAACAAGTCCGACAAATTTGGGACCTCAGGGATTACTTAATAAAGGAATCATAGTACTATTTAAGGACCCAAATCTTAAACTAAATATAGTGAGACAGCATCACAGACTGTTATAATCGAATCTATCTTCTAGCTCCTCAGAACTTGAGGTAAAGGAGATTAAGTTCTAACATAAGTCCTCCCATAGCATCTCTCTAAATAACAAAAATTGATGCTTCAATTCAATTCACATTCCAAATCAACAAAAC
>CM031997.1:6010394-6115703 GCA_018804465.1 Populus tomentosa
AAGTGATAAATTATTTGTATTTGTATCTTTTTAATTTTATACTCTTAAAAATGGTTAGCATTAATTACCATTTGGGTAAGAGAACCATTTCTACTCTAAATAAACTTTATCAAATTTAAACCTAGATTATCTAATAAATCTTGCAATCTTTTCCTTTTAGTTCAATTTAGTTTCTAATTAGTTACATGACCCGCGCGATGCCGCCGGTTAATTTTTTTAACACAAAAAATATTAAAAAAAAATAAGATTTAAAAGTGTTAGGTCTTTCTGCAAAGTTATATTCAAGAATTTTAGATTTGATTGCAGCGCTTGACACTGGAGTAATATTTATAATATTAATAATATTATTAAACTTACATGACTTAAATTTAAATGAGTCTGGTTGCAACACCGGACTCAAGAACATTAGATGTGGATCTAGCTATAAGGTCGTGTCATAAAAACATGATATTTAAATAGATTAATTAAAAAGAAAAAAACCAGAGAGAAAAAACCAATAGGAAGAAAAAAACTAATGAAGAAAAAGAAAAAAATCTGAATTAACTGGGTTAACCCTTCAAACAAGGTTAGCTCGTCAAACCTGAAATCCGCGTCATGAAAATTTAATAACTAAATAGAAAAAAAAATTGACGGATTTACCCAGAATTAACAGGGTTAACCCGTCTAACCAAGTTAACCTGTCAAGCCCAGGATATATATCATGAAAGTTTGATAATTAAATAGAAAGAAATTTAACATTAACAAACTAAACTAAACAAAAAATATTAATTAAAAAGAAAAACAATCTCGGGTTAACCTGTCAAACCAGGTTAAGTCATCAAACCCGAGATCTGTGTCATGAAAATCTAATATCTAAATAAAAAAAATTAACATTAACAAACTAAATCAAACAAAAAAAATTATTAAAAAAAACAGTTAATATATGTTATAATATAATATTATAATTATAATTATAATATAATAATTATAATAATATAATATATTAATAATAAAATAAATAAAAGACGTGGGGAAGCTACAGTAGTTTCCCCACGCCGTTTAGAATATTACTTAATGGTAGCTCTTTTAATCTCAATCAAACCCATTGAGGCCCAATCAGAAAGAGAAGATGATAAGGGAAACTATGATCTTGGATTTCATCTCAATCAAACCCATTGAAGGCCCGATCAGAAAGAGAAGAATTTCATCTCAATCAAACCCATTGAAAGCCCAATCAGAGAGAGAGAAGATGATAAGAGAAACAATGGAGACAAAATATTAGACTCATAATTCAGCATTTATCTCTAGCCAAATATGTTTTACGAGTTTTATCATGGTTTGATTGTGCACATTATTTTTAACTCCCACAACAAAGCAATTGTCGATTCAATATAGAACAATCTATGGATAGAGCATTGCCACTTCTTTGATAATTTTTCACGTCATTTTCCTTCTTAACAGGAATCTCTTACAGTTTAGAGTTTTGGTCCTGCTGAGAAAGTTGCTGCCGCAAAACCCTTCTCATGACCTTGTTTGTAGCAGTCCTTGGAAGAGAAGAGAAGGGCACAACATGAGAAATCTGCACATTTCAGAATAACGAATGCAAGTCAATTCCATGTGCTTGATTTTGAAAGTTAATAGGGATGTGCCGAGCAGAAATTATTGTTAATTACCCTGAACAGAGGATTTAGTTTCTTTTGCACTGCTGAATTGAAAGAAATCCTCAACTTATCCAAGTCAACAGTAGAATCATCTGAATCCTTGAATACAACAGCAATTACCAATTGCTCAGGCCCGCCTTGAGGTGGAGGCACCCCAATGGCAGCTGTCTCCAGGACATTGCTATCAACAGCATTACAGACGCGTTCAATCTCAACAGAGCTAACCTGCAGAAACAGAATCATTTTTATTGAAGAAAAAAATCCAAAAAAAAAAACAAAAGAATGTAAGGACCATGTCTTGAAAACATATCAGCTTCAATTGTAGTTTCATACATAACCCATTTTTCAGCATTATTAGGTTCATCCTGACAACAATTTTAAACCCTGTCGCACTGAAATGAATTTGTTCATTAAGCAATTCAAATATGATTGTCTTGATTGGAAATATGTTTGCTATGCTCAAACTTGCAATGCTGTTGCTCGAGGCTTGTATCTGACTGGGGAGATAAAACTCAGTCAGTATACTTTTAATACATCAGAACAGAATCACTAGCCATGAAAAACAGATGAAAGAATTGAAGTTCAACTATTTAAGGAATGATTTTTAAAAAGAGCAATTTGGTTGCAACAGATGGCTTATGAATCAAAGGAAAGTTAGGGGACAGGTTAATATGATGCTTAGGAGATGAGAGATTAGCTTGTCTGGCTTTACTGGGCTTTATTGTAAGGGAAGGTAACAATGTTCTCATCTTCCTATAATGGGGTGAGAGATTAGCTTGTTTTATGTGTCTGCAAAACACAAAATTGCTTTACAAAGATTTTATTAATCAAAAGATTAAAAGCACACCTTGATACCCCCAAGATTCATTGTATCATCTGCGCGGCCATGTGCATGATAATAACCTCTAGAAGTACGCTCAAAAACATCCCCATGCCTTCGAAGAATCTGCATGAATCAAATCAAAAGTCCACTACTGAAGTGGCTGCAACACCAAATTAGTAGAGAGACACAGAGGAGCACTTACTTTCCCATTCCAAAGGGGCATTCCTTTAAAGTACACATTGTAATGGTCAGCATTCAGCAATGTGCTTGAAGCACCAAACATGAGAGGACCAAGGGCCAGTTCACCCATCCCTGGTATATTTTGTGGCTGTGCTTGAAGAAACAGGAACAATGAGTTGTCAAATTGTTCAGTGGAATATTGGAAAATTAGTAAATTTATAAGTTCAGTAGAACCTTTTTGTCAAAACAGAGATGAAGCCAAATAACAAGCTTGTCAGATATTTAAAAAAATAAATAAGAAAGAAAAAGAGATTTTCCTTAACAAAGTCTGTCCAAACTTTCTTAAGCATGACAAGACACAAATTTATAAGTGCCCTGGTTAGGAAGGATTCCGAACTACTAGAATCAGCTAAAAGATTCTGTAATTTCATACTAACTGCATATATTTAGTAGGAAAACAATCATTGTTCTTCATTAGGGTACAACTAGATAATGTTCCGAACAGAAACGCACAACCACTCATGGATAGTATTTTTATGTGCACAGATTTCAATATTTGAGTACCAAACCAAACTTCATATACGGCTCTTGTTATAATTGATAAGGACTTAAATTTTCTCAAATTAATGTAAGGTGCAATAATGCTCACTATAGGATGACCATCGTCACCAAGAATAAACAAGCTGCATCCCATTGCTGGCGTGCTAAAAGCAGCCAGTGATTGAGGCTGCAACAATGACCCGGAAACAAATCCGCCACCAATCTCTGTGCCACCGCAATATTCAATAATAGGTTTGTACTGAGCACGTCCCATCAACCATAGGTATTCATCAACACTTGATGCTTCACCAGTGGAGGCAAAGCAACTACCATATTTGACAAGACCATAATGAATATATCTTGAATCAGTAACTGGGGAAAAACCCACAATACACAATCTTCAATCAAACAGAAAAACACAAATAAACCCTTACATATCTACTGCACTTTACAAAGTGAGAACAAACAGAACTAAAGTAAAAATCTAGAACTTACACTTACCGAATGGCAGACCAATCATAGCCCGATGTGGAGTTTGCACTTTTCCATATCCGGACTATACTTGGGATCACACCAAGCATCGTTACTCTAGCATCCTGGACAAATTGTAGGAGAAACTTGTATGAACTTCAAAAATCTTAAATTCTTAAAGCATATATTAAACAGCATATCTTAAGCAATATTACTTTTCAAATCCTATGTCTTTAAAATATTCTCAAGAAAATTCTGTCAGAAAATAAAATTCTCTTGAAAAGAAATCATGTCTTTGTCAAACCATTTAACAATTGACTAATGTAATCAACACATGAAAGTAGCAAACATGCATAATTGCTTTTCACACTAATGTCTTCCCATCCAAGCTTTCCACCGTTGCATTATGTATTGTTTCTGAGCTTATCAAAAGAGAGAAGTTCAGTGGAGCACCGCTCTGTTTTCTGTGTCAACTAAATTTAAATTCACATTTACTTCCTAATTTAATAACAGGTTCCAGAAGAAGAAACCAGAGGGTGTAAGAGTAACTTGAATTACATCAACAATATCTTATGGTAGAACGTAATCAAGGTAGAAATTTAAAGTGATTACATTAGAATTTTGATTACACTGTTTGGTTACTCTTTTAACATCTCATGGAATGTAATGATGATTGGAATTGTAATGCGCATCAAATTATTAAGTCATAAAGGTGATTACATGCAGGTAGTGTAATGACAGTTGCAATTTAAAAAATAATAAATTAAAACAATTATTAAACCATGATTAAGAACAATTAAAGAGTATAATTACATTTCTCAAACAATTTCTTGAAAAAGAAAAGGAAAAAATGTAATCATTGTTCAAAATATTTAAAGGCAGTAAGTTCAAGAAAAGATCAACTTTAATTTCTTTTTCTAATTGATTATATCAATGAATACTCTTCATCACAATAACATTGAATTTGAGTATCCAGAGAAAGGAGTGGAACAATTATGTTCTCCATTACATTACAATATAGCAACATGATGTAGGTGATATTTTTAATAAACTGTTTTAGAGTGACGCTTGGTTGTTGTTATTGTCTCTCTTTCTCTCTCTTCAAATAATGGGAAATGGAAGTTCAGTTAATATATGAACAAAAGTGAATTCACAAGGAAAAAGTGAAGTTCAACCAGAGTCAGAAAGTCTATAATAGACACAGGGTGACAATAGCTTACAATTGATAGAGAGAGACTCACTAGAAGTTTTTGGTAAGAAGATTCCGGAATTATCTATGGCTTAAAGTTATTAAAGGAATTAAATTGAACAGCAATTGCAGAGATGACAGAATTCAATTTTCAAAAAAAAAAAAAAAAAAGACTGCTAATAGTCTAGAAGTTACGATGATCTGGACAAGTGAATGCATAAAACAACACTAGATTTTGGAACGGGAAGTTAAACTAAGAAGTCAGATGGCAACAGAGAAAACTGGCACTGAGAAATATTAAATAGACAAATGGGAATGGAATTCATACCTGTACAAATTTGGCAAAGCCAGAACCAAGAGGGGATCCATTATATAAAGCAATGGACGCCCCATTTAATAATGAAGCATACACTAGCCAAGGACCCATCATCCACCCAAGGTTAGTTGGCCAAGCAACAATATCACCCTTGCGGATATCCATGTGGCACCATGCATCAGCAGCAGCTTTGAAAGGAGTCACATGGGTCCATGGAATTGCTTTTGGCTCCCCTACATGAGCAAATGGTCCCATTCACACTTGTCACTAAGAATTTGAAACCTTTTCTCAGTTTTAATATCAGTTTTGAAACCTCTAGAATAGAATTAACAGTTTATCTGAATTGTGCATGGTTAGGTTTAGTTCTGATGTATCTCCTATTGATTTACAGAATCAAAGGTTATTGGTAAACTGTAACAATTAAATCTATCCAGAACTTCAAAAACTTTGATGGAAACAAGTTACCAAAGGTCTTGTCAAGTCAAAGAATGGCATCAGCTTATGATTTGGTTTCTGCTGTAAGATTACAATGAATTTGTGTTATTTTCTTTACTTGGAATCATGAACTACAATTTTAAGTTCTTCAGGCTGCTATGGTGAGTGCTAACAACTGTGCCAAATTGGAGTCATCATGTAGAACATGCTAAAACCACAGAAGAACATAATATCACAAAGCCATTATATCCCCTTCATGATAGATGTTAGAAGGATGACATTTGACCCAAATGATCCATGAAGTTGGTATGCAAATACTTGCATACAAATCAGAAACTGAACATTTACATTTTCTTCTGGCATGAAAAACCAGAACTCCATTAAAATATTGAACCTCCTTCAAGTGATAATGAAGAAAATAATAGGCTTCTTGAAATTAACTAAGAAAACTAAACTAAACATTAAAAAAAAAAAAAAAAAGCACCTTCAAGTAACCACCTGTCCTTCCTCATTTCCAGAGAAGTCATGGTTGAAGTCTGCCATAACTTCAAATTTACAACATTAATCTTACTTGATTACTCCAAAAATATCAAATACCTTGTCTTTTGCAATTAGATGACATATTACGACTTTTTGTGATTTAAAAACAGTTTTCAAAAAGATTTGCAATTTATTTCATTATTATTTAACTAAAGACATGGAAAAAAAAAAAAAAAACCCTCAACTTGCTCAAAGAAATACCATTTTGAATGTAAACAATAGAATAAAGAGCCAGAAAGTTAAATGAGCCTAGAATACCAGCAAGTTACCTGTAGTTCCAGATGAGAAAAGGATATTTGTAAATGCTTCAACTGGTTGTTCAACGGCTGCAAATTCATCTCCTCTGCAGTTTTGATGTTACAGATGAGCATGTATAGCATCAATAGTATAACTTCATCAATCACAAGATCAAACTAAAGAAATTACTTATCAGGAAGCTCTTTGATAAATTCCTATTTGATAGTTTACTAAAGAATTGACAAATGTCAAACAGAAAGCAGAAGATATGGTAATGTCAAAATTAAGTTGTTCCAACAAGAAAAGAGAGAGAAACAAGATAATTTTTTTCTTCATTTGTTCCCAACTGCATATGATTTAAGGTCTCACAAAGACATTCTTAAAGTTATAATCAACCAAACAGCCTACAGTTTGCATAGCTAATCCAATTTCCAAAAAGCTCCTTCAACACACTGAAACTATTCGAAGCGAGTAGCAATTGGCAAGCATATATAACCAAACAAAATAATGCTAAGTTAAAAATAATGATCTTGACATACAATGAGTTACTTCTCCATCACACTAGGATTAATTTTATATCAAACAAGAGGAGAACTATCACCACGGGATTCAGCAAAGCATGAAAACTCAAGAAAATATTTCAAGGAACTTTTTATTCTTGGTTGGACAGAAATGCATCCATGCATTCATTGCCTCTGTCACAAAGTCCCGAAATATCACATTTTGGTTGCTTATGTGGAACAAATATCATGACAAATCCAAATTATGAGCAAGAGCAACCATAACATAGTACATCATGCATTTAATCAATGTGAAGCTTAAAATAAGCTACACTTAATTCTTATTTAAAGTTGAAAATATAGAAAAAGAGAGAAAAAACATAAGAAAGCATACCTTAAACCTGTTGCTTTTTCAAGGAAATCATGCCAGGAAATGTCACCATCACGCAAGTTCATGCTGAAGCTGCAGCCTTTGGTAGGAATGACAATTGCCATAGGTGCTTGAGCATACACAACTCGACTGTAGAATTGAAGTTATATGGCAAGTCAAACATTCACACAGAAATGCACGAACCTGAATTTTTTACTATATGAATAAAGAGTATAGAGAATTTCACCTGTACAATGGAATACTTTTATCACCACGAATTATAAGATCCTGAGGAAATGGGTTTTGTAGAATGAGAGGTAAGTCAAGGACCATATGTTTACATGAGGAATGGATACCAATCATAACATTATCGGTAGAAAATAAAAATGAATAAGTCAGAGCAGATCACCTTAGAGATGTTTATTAAGCTAAGAGTTCTGATACTTACACCAATATTAAGATGAAGCCTTTCATTTTCAGATTCCAAATCTCCAAAGCACAAACTTACCATAAACTTACTTAGTACTATAGCACAGTATCAAGTGAAGATAAAAGAGGGTGAGCTCAAACACTTTTTGATAGATTGAACAATAAATAACCCAGGAACAGACGTTCGCATTGAACAAAATCCCACTGAAAGATCATCACAAACATGAACCCTCAGCCATGATACAAACATGTATGATCAGTACTGACTTAGGAATAGGCCTTATTGAGTTCATTTATATTGAAAACCATTAAGGATAGCATAATATTGCATGACTAGAGATTAATAGATCCTCACAAGCTTAACACCTCAGTGACCAACTCCATATTTAATAATAGATATGTGCAACCTGAAAGTAATTAAGTAGAGTGAGGAGCCTTTGTGTGTTAAAGATCTTCATGGTATTCTATGTAATTGATTTATTGTCCCTTTTGACATCTAATACAATGGCTAATCAGATTCATTTGGGTAAGCTTCCACACAGGTTGTCCTGACATTTGCTACAAACCAGAGTGCATTAAGTATATCTTAAGGAACTTCATCAAATATATCCTATAAGGCTACACTTCTTACAAAGATGTGGAAAAGGAATAATCTAAACAAAGCAGCTTTCAATGGTAAATTTAAATTACCATTGGAAGATATCATGCTTACAAAAAAAAAAAAATGGGGAGATTTTTATTTTTATTGTTAAATGAGATAAAGTGAACAACAGTGCTTAAAGATACCCTAGGAACAAAATCCATCACCGACTCAAGTAATCATACAAAGATGAGGCAGGGTTTGCAGAGAATTCATTTAAGTGAAATGTATCAGACAAGGAAACATAGACTTAAAAATCCACTAGGTACTCCACAGCTAGAGCACAAATATATCAATGAAGAATGTGAATGTTTTTTATTCCTATGGAAGGAAATAAGTTATTACCTGAGTAAATATGGCTTTCGCTTCTGAAATTTTAAGCCTTGTTGATATTTCAAGTGGAGCAAAGCTATCAGCAATGGATACAACTACATGTCCTGCCAGAACAATAGCAAGGTAGATAATCACAGACTCCACATTCATTGGCATATCAATTGCAATTGCAGATCCTCTGTCCAAACCCAGAGCATTGATTGCGTATGCAACTAACCTGCCAGTTGTAGTGCAAGGAGAAATTTGAGTCAGACATGGAGAAAGTTGGAGGGAAAACTATATGAGAAGAATAACCAAAATCAATGAATTCAGCAGAAGTCGAGATAAGCCTCATGTGATTATCTCTTAACTTCATGATATCTTAGCACATCAGAAAGAACCGAGCTGCAGTAAATTATTTCCAATAAAATATTACACTGATTGTATATGTTGAAAGATTATGATACTCCTAATACAACTCACCTCTACCAAATCTTAAACCCAACTAAACATAATGCACCACGAGAATCTTTTTCATCATTTTAACTATATCTAGAGCAATAAATACAAAACTTAATATAAAGAAGTATAATTATAGGACAAGCAAAACAATGGTGTATGAGGTTGAAAACATATTAGAAGATTGACAAAGTTATTCCAAAACCTACTTCAAAGCATGTCATTGCAAGGTGTGATAGAATTACAGTATTGCGACATCTCTTTTAAAGAGGGGCCATTTCCATTTTCCACCATAGAGTTAATGCATCCAAATTATGGCAATGAAAATTTTTGGCCAACAGATAAAACAACTTGTAATAAACAAAACTTGTATGTGAAAACCAGCATACCAAACCTCTGAACGCAATTCCTCAAGTGTCAAACTGCTTACAGGCATATCATCATTTCCTTCATCACGCCATCTTATAACAACATCATCCAAAGTTCTCTTACAATTCAAAGTCAAACAAGTTTTTGCAGGATTTACATATGCTCCAGGAAGCCATTGAACACCTGGGCTTGCCAAGGAACTTTCTCTAGATGTATTCTCGCTTAAAATACATTGGGGAGGAACTGAAAATGATACACTAATTTCATCGAGTATAGTTTTCCAATACACCTGACCAGCAAAGACATAGGAAACCACGCCAAAAATTGACTCACGGTTCAATTTTGACAAAATAAAAGGGGGGGCATAATGATGCACCAACAAATTCATGCACAAATTCTACCTCAGGATTGGATACTGAAAATTCTTGAAAGTGCGAGAAACTTGATATGGGATCCTTATATGTAGAACCCAAAAACTCTTTTCCACGCCTCTCTAACAACTGTCCCACATTCGTCAGCGTTGCAGCCTCCCTGTCCATGTAACAACATTCAAACAAACGGGCATGCATAACAAGATAAAAATAGGATAAAAGAGCTAGAGTGTCTGTCTTCAAGACAAGCGCAAGTGATATTTCAGTTGTTCTCTCTCTCCTTCCACAATTTCAAGAACTACCTCTTAGTATCATAATTTAAGGTTAGCTTTGGTATGACTTCTGCAAAATGATTTTTACTTTTGATTCAAATAATAGTTATAAAAATGTTTGGTTAGAAAAAAACTTTTGAATTGCAATGAAAATCTTGATTTAATCAAAAGTTGAATGTCTTTAACTTTTAACTGATGCATTATAACTTATACCGCATTTCTTCTTTAAAGAGAGTTGTTTTTAAGTCATTTTTATCAAATATATTTCTAAACTAAATTCATGTTTTGCCCTTACATGTTTTATACTAAAATAAAAAAATCATGCCAGACAGATCTCAAACTTAACATCATGTATGAAAGGCCTTACGGGTCGGGTGACCAAGCGGGCGGGTCGGGGCCAAAGTCCTTGAAGCAGCCATAATACATCATCTGATGGAAGGAGAAAGGAAGAAGAGGATGAAGTAGGCGTTTGGAGAGAAGAGTCCATGTTTGAGGAGAGGAAGGACCATGAGTGTTGATGATTTCAGAGATATCTTCGTAAAGTTTGAGTGCGATTGATGAGGAAATCCCAAGAGCCTCGATGTCTGATACAGAGATGGAGTCTAAAGCTTTGTAGTGTAGAGAAGCCATCTAATTACAGAGATTAATAATCTGGAAAGAGAGAGGTTTGATTAACTGATTATTTAGAGAGACAGATTCGATCAGATTTTTTTTGGTGCGGGGGGGATAGCAGCCGCTGTCTGTTGTTGCCTAGGTGTCCTGGAGACATCAATCCTTCCTCATTTATTTTTATTTTATTATTTTATTTTTAAGCTAGCTCGTAATTTCATACTCCTAAGAGCATCTCTAACTATAACGGTAAATAAAGAGTTAAATTTAAAAACGCGTTCTTTTAATTTTTTATTTTTTATTTTTTATTTTACAACTTCAACACAGCACGAATAAAAAAGATAAAATGGCTATTCAATTTGTAAAAAGCTATTTCAACATGTCTGTAAATATAACTAAAATAAAATTATTGTTACCAACAGCTATTTATAGCTGTTGGTTAATAGTTTTTTTTTTTTAAAGTAAGAAAAAAAACTTGTATTTTTTTAATCTTATATTATGCCTCCATTTTCTCTCAAATTTTAAAAAAATAAAAATCAATTATTTTTTGGTTAATTAATAACATCGGTTGTATTAATTAGCTAAAATTAAAAGGTGTGTTTGTTTAAAAGTTTTTTATATTTTTTTTCTTTAATATCTCTTGATTTTATAGATCTTTTGTTGTTAATTTGATATTTATGATGATTTTTATTTTTTTGTTATTGATAAGGAAATCAATTTTTATTTATATTGTTATCTTTGACAAAATTAAGAGGAAGTAATAATAGTTGCTGATATTGATAAAAATATAGAGTGACATATTTAAAATTTATTTTTGATTGTCTGTTTTAATTTGAGGTTAATTATATTTTATCTTGTTGAAAATGTAATTAAACCAGTATATCAATTCTCTTTTAGTTCCAAACAATAGTCAAATTGTAATGTTAGAACAAATAGGATGCAATGCTTATTATTAAATCACATGTATGTAAACTACAAAATTGCTAGACATTGAATGTGTGCTTCTTTTACGCTCTCCTATAAGGTTTTAACTTGAGGTTTTTTTTAATGCAGATGAATTCAAATTTTCTAAGCTTTTTCATCAACTTTCTTATTAGTGAGTCAGAAGATATTTTCTCTCAACCAAGTGATTCTAATCAATTAATTGATGACTTAACATACTCAAATTTAAATGTTCATACAATAAAAAAATCACAAAGAAGTAAAAACTTCTCACCAGAGGAAGATTGTTTACTTGTCTTTGCATGGCTAAATACAAGCAAAGATCCAATTATAGGAGTTGAACAACAAACAAAACAGTTCTGGGCTCGAGTATATGCTTACTTTGTAGAGAATGGAGAAAACTTGAATAATCGTTCCCAAATGAGCATCTCAAATAGATGGCAAGAAATAAATAGAAAAGTCGGTAAATTTGTTAAATTTGTTACTCAAATTGAAAATCATCAGCAAAGTGGAATGATCGAAGAATTAAGGATAATTTTAATATTCGTTTTCAAGTTAAATTGTTTAACATATATTTTAACATTATTTAATTTCTCTAATTTTTTACTTACCAGATTAATGATGCTCGACAAATGTATGCTTCTTGTGTTGGCAAACGATTTCAACTGAAACATTGTTGGGTTATCTTAAGAAAAAAACCTAAATGGCAATTTGAGCGTGCAAGTCAACATCAAAGGTCAAACAAGAAACAAAAAAAGTCATGTCAATGCAAGTTCAACTTCATCAGCTCCATCTACCTCTGATTCTATTAGTTTAGGAGAAGACAGTGAACCGTTGATTTATCAAGATAGACCAATTGGTCAGAAGGCTGTAAAGAAACGACTTAAACATAAACAAGGAAAAGATAAAGTTGGGGAAACAACTGTAACAAATCTCTTACAACAATTCAGGGATACTCTAGTTGAAATTGAGGATTAAAAGAAACAAGACAGAAAAATTATGTTAGAGCAACAAGCGATGATGATTCAACAAAATCAAGAGAAACACGAATTGGATAGGATTGAGAAATAAGAACAAATTATGAAAATGGATATTTCTAATTTGGATCCAATTTCTGCAGCGTATTTTCAAAATAGAAAGTTAGAAATTATGCAAAAGAGGGGTTTTAATTTTTAATTAACTAGATTTATTTATTGTTTAATGTAATGTATTTTTAATTAAATATTTAGAAATTTATTGGTTATTTTAAATATATTGTTATAAAAATGGTATCAATTCATAATACTTTTTTGAAGTTCTTCTAACACTTAACAATAATAAATAGGATTAATTAACTTAAAAGATAACAACCATAATGAAAAAAAAAACATAAAAAACTTGAAAATTATGATGACATAAGAAGTTCAAAGCTAGTAATTCTACTTGTTACCATATTATTCTCATAAATGTTCAACCAAATCTTCTTGTAGTTGAGAGCTAGTTGCTTTATCCCTGATTCGAATATGAGTTTGAAGAAAATCATGTAGTTCTAGTATTTCACCACACTGATATAAAGGAATTGACTTCATGTTCAAATCCAAGGTTCATTGTTTCTTCATCCTCAATAATCATATTATGCATTATTATGCAAGCTTTCATAATATTTACAAGCGTTTGTTCATCCCAGTATCGAACAAGTCCACGTACAATTACAAAACAAGATTGGAGCACCCCAAATGCTAGCTCTATATCCTTTCTTGTAGACTCTTGCTTACTTGTAAAATAGTTTCTTTTTGCTCCTAATGGCCTTGGGATTGTCTTAACAAAAGTTGACTAATTAGGATAAATCTCATCTGCTAAATAGTATCCCATTGTATATTCATGCCCATTAATTGTATAATTGACAGGAGTAATACGACCTTTAGTAAGTGCAGTGAAGATAGGTGACTGATCAAGAACATTAATATCATTTAATGATCCAGGCATTCCAAAAAATGCATGTCATATCCAAAGATCTAATGAAGCCACCGCCTTTAGAATTATAGTTGGTTCATGACAATGACCAATATACATCTCATGCCATGCAATTGGGCATTTCTCTCATTTCCAATGCATACAGTCAATGCTCTCTAACATCCCTGGAAATCCACTATGTCTCGTTTGGTGACCTTAGATACCAATCATCAAAAACTTCTACGATTGCTTTGACGAAAACTCTAAGACTTTTTATCGCAGTGCTTTCTCTAATTTGAAGATATTCATCAGTAAGATCTGCAGGAATACCATATGTAAGTATTCTGTGAGTTGCAATTATCTTTTGAAGATAAGATAAACCAAGAACACCAAGAGCATCTGTCCTTTTGTTTGAAATATAGATTATGAGCTTCCACTGCATTTGCGATCGGAAGAAAAATATCTAAATTAGTTATATATTATATAAAAATGAATTTAACATGAAATATATTAAAATATAAATGGCTTTTCTAAATAGCTTTTTACCATTGGAATGCACATAATCAAAAAATTTATATTTATACTATTCAAAATCTATTTTATCAATTTAGCTCCTCAATTTAGATTTTTGTATTGGAGATGCTCTAACAATAAAGACAGATAAACTAGAATTATATTTTTAAACTTTTTTCTAGAATAATAAATGCCTGAGTGATTATAGAGTTTTTTTTATAAAAAAAACCAAAAATCTTCATATGAATAACTGAGTGAAAGAGTTTAATAAACTTAATTAATTTAATAATATAATTACAAAAACTAAATAAAGATGAATTGAAAAAAATAAATACTTGTTAATATTATATAAAAAAATATTATTTATATTTTCTTAAAAGATCTCAACAATCTTAAAAGATAAAGTTAAATAGAAACATGATAACGGTATAAATTTTTTTTAAAGAAATTCAAAGCTCAATTAGCACCAAAGTAATTCTGCACATAAGAAATTGAATAAAATAATGGAGGTTCTTTTAGGCAAATTAAATTATAAAAAATAAAACTAAAAAAAATTAATTTTAAAAAATATCAAAAAAATTGAGTTAATTTAACTAACTTGCAACCTAGGATATTAGATAAAAAATAACAAAAAAAAAAAAAGCAATCATAAAGTTCAAGACCTATTAACCTAATATCAACAGATAAAATTGAAAAAAATAAATTATAAAAAAAATCAAAGTTAAATCAGATTAATCTTTAAAAGTCATGATTTAGGTTATCAGATCGAAATACTCTATAAAAAACAAACATGAAAAAATCAGAAAGCAGAATTCCTGATCATCCAAAATTATAAAATAAAATAAATAACAATTAAAATAATGAGTACCAAAGTATATAAAAAGATTAATGAAATAAAATGATAAGAGATAATTAAAATAAATAAATAAATAAATAAAAGATTAAAAACAAAACACAAATAACAATAAAAAACTAAGACCAAATTAGAAAATAAATAAATAAAATAAAATGTTGAGGGATAAAAATGATAAAAAAAAAGAAGAAAAAGCCAACCTCAAAAGGCCTTAAAAGAAAAACAAATAGCACTCGAAAGAATGAGGATAAAATTTGATATGAAAATTAAATTAAATTAAATGACAATGGATAAAATAAAAATCAAGAAAATTATTTAAAAATAGAAATAAAAAAAATAAGGATCAAATTGAATACACAAATTAAATGAAATAAAATGATGAATAATAAAATTAAAAAATTAGTAAAGAAAATAATTAAAAAATAGCACTTAAAATAACGATGACAAAGCTAGATACAAAGATTAAATGAAATAAAACATTGAGAGATGAAATTGAAAAAAAAAAAAACAACCTTGAAAAGCCTTAAAAGATAAATAAATATCAATCAAAAAATTAAAAATCAAAATTTATAAAACACATTTAATTTTTGGAAAGGATAATGTGAGATTCTACATGAAAAAAGAGAAAATAAATGGGGAAAAAAAAAACCATTTGAGCACAATCGTTGTTCTATCATGCACACACATTTGACTACTAAAAAGAAGATGACACCATGATTTCAATGTCATCACTAAAAACGATCGTTTAATAACCAGGAGGAGCTGCAAGTATAACCTAAAAAATATGAGCTTCTTTCACTAGTTAGCGTGTGCTACACAAGCGACAATCACTTTAAGATTTTTAATTATATTTATAGAAATTGATTATAACTAAAAAACCATGATAAAATAATGAAAATTTTCTTGGATAAAATTCAAATTTTTTACTTTTTTTCAATTATTTCACTATCCAATCAAAGCATTGAATGACTGAAAGCCCCTTATCTCTAATTTTAATATTTTTTATTTTTAAAGATATTTAAGTTATTTAACTATGTAGGTATGATATAAAAACATCGAGTTTTCCTTTATCAAGATAATAATAATAAATGTATTTTATAAAAAAATATCATTTTACCCCAGCTGTAAGTTAACGAGAAGTTTGGGGAAAAATCCGTCAAACGGTCGTTCGGCTAATAGTGGATTGTGCTTAAATTTGCACTTGAAGACCTGTAAAGAGAGCGTTTGTGTCATGCCCTTCCATTGCTGTGCCTTGGAGAGTGGAAGACGGATGGGTGCGTGCACGCGCGCGACTCTATGTGTGTGTGTTTGTGTGTGTTGGGGGGGTGGGGGGAGGTGAGACACACATAACATATAGGTGTTCTAGCACCTAATTGAACTTTAAAATAAATAAATAAAAAAAAAGGATTTTAAGAATATATAAGAAAACTTGGGTGATTTTCTTAAGAAAATGCAAGAAAAGCAAAGTTTCCTAACCTTTTTTCTTTGTTAATGGTCAACAAGAAAATGTTTTCCTCTTATTTATCATTTTGAAATTCACTCTAGCTTCTTAAGTATTTTCAGGTATATCTCTCAATTCCCAACATTAACTATTTTCTATAATCCTTCTATCCATTTAATACTTATTTAAAACCCTACTAATTATCATTTACTTATTTTCTATTTATTTCATTTTCCAAAACCTCCAAATTTCCGGGTGTTTGCAGTGTATGTGCAAAATATTATTTTCTTGAGGAAGCCAACCCATTCCGCACAAATAATTTGAGAACGAAGAAATCATTATTACGCAAAATAAAAGAAATCTATTAGGAAAAACTCGCACAAAAGAAATGTAAACGAGAGAAATAATCAAACATTTTTAAATTTTGATTGGATTCTAAAACACAGTTAGATCAGGCAAGTGTATTAAGGGAGTCATTTATTCACTTATATTTCAAGTTTTGTAAAAATGAAGGCATCTTAAGTTATGGGAACCCCTTTTAAAAAAATAAAAGGACACGGTTCAAAACCAAATTATGAATGTAAGACATTAATTAATAGGATAAAGGTAGATATAAAAATAAAATAAAGTGATATAAATATTTACGCCAAATAAAGTAATTAATTCCAAGAAGGAAGTATTTTTTCATACACCTATTAATAGAGCACTTTTTTAAAATATAAAGTAAATGTTTTTGATAAGTCAGACATTTATTCACTTTATTGGTCATATTTCAATTTTTGTAAAATTGAATGCATCTTAAATAATTGCAACTGTTTTTAACAAAAGCGATTGATATAATTTTAGGTCACTTCCATCTTTAAATATGTATATTGCTTTTGCTCCGCAGCGAATCAATACTAATTTTTATTTTAAATATAAAAAGTAATTTTAAATATCTTGAATGTGACTAATCCAAATCTTATATTATTAGGTTAGTTGAGGAACCAAACCTAATATTTTTGAATAGTGTTGGGTCCGGCTGTCCAACCAGATCCAACAACACTTTTTGACTAATAAACAAAAAAGAAAGCGCCCCCATGTATTATAATGTGGTTCATAATGCAATGAATCTATGTTCACAATATTATTTTTTTAAAATATTTTTTTTAAATATATATATATATATTTAGATAATATTTTTTTATTTTTAAAAATTTATTTTATATATCACCACATCAAAATAATACAAAAAAATCAAAAACTTTTAATTAAAAGTAAATAAAATAATAAAAAAATTAATTTTTATAAAGTATTTTTGAAACGCAAAAATAAACATTCTTCAATACGGAAATTCAACCCTACTTGAAATGAAAAAAAATTATCACTACTCAACTTTTATGTAATATTAAAAAAGTCATATAAATTTATTTCCTCTTCACAGTATGAAAAAAAAAATCAATAAGAGAAATGAAAAAAATTCTAAAGAGAAAAAAAATAAAATGGAAAATATCTTAAAAGAAAAAAAATTAAAGGAAAAGAAATTAGTTGCTAGTATATTGGGCATTGCTCTGCTATGCGCTATTCATGGTATTATTGTAGAAAATATTTTATTTGAAGATAATGATGATGCACATACATTTTGTACTTTTAACCTAACTCAAATATTTTTATATTTTTAAAATTTTTTTGTTATTGACCACTACGAAGCACGGGTCAATATACTAGCTACTATATTATTATATAATGATTATTTTTTAAAAAATATATTGAGATAATATTTTTTATTTTTCAAAATTGATTTTTTATATCATCACATTAAAATAATACAAAAACATAAAAAAAATTAATTTGAATTAAAGAAAAAATAAAATAAATTCAAAAAAAAATTTAAAGCATTTTTCAAACATAAAAACAAACACGCTTTAATAAGAAAATTTAACATAGCCTCGTATGAAAAATAATTATCACAACCCAACTTTTGTACAATATAAAAAAAGTCTAATCAATTTTTTTTATCGTATAAAAAAATTAAATAAGAGAAAAAAATCTAAAGAGATAAAAAAAATTAAAATTGAAAATATCTGGTGGTACAGCTAGACCCAAGTTCGACAGGTTTGGTTATCTAGCTAGACCAAGTAGCGTTGGGTCCGGTTGTAAGCTAGACCCAACAACACTTTAACGATAGACATAAAGCTTACATGTTTTTTTGAAATCAAGTAAAAAAAAAAGCAAACCAATAGCATTGATCCAACAATCAAGTCTAACCCTGTGCTATTAGGTCTGATTATCCAATCAGACCTAACATTATTTTTTAACTAAAACACATAAAGGACAATGTCTTCAAGTATTATAGTGTGATCATATTAAAACCACTTTATATTTATAATATGGTTAACAGTATCCACAATATAAATATGCATAATATTATTCCCATATCTTTTAACAATTAGGAATGTAAATCATTAATGAATGACTGATATAATTTCTAACCTTTGTAATGTTGTGAAACTTGAAAGACCAGCATTGGATCGTCTAAAAATCATTACTTAGACAGAAACATACATTTGCTTCTCGATAAATTTTATATAGCACAAGAAGTTAATTATTCTCTGAATCTGATTAAAAACAATTAATTATAAGCAGGAGAGAAAAATATAGTAGAAGATATTCTTATTATTTTCTGGTAGGTAAATTTTTTTTATCTTTCCTATTTATATTTGTTTTTTCTGAATCATTTTTATTTTATTTTAATATTCATATTTTTGCTTAGATAAACTTCCACAACATAAAAATGAAAAGGAAAAAAAAAATAGCTATTTTAGCAGGTTAAGTTCTTCTACGGCAGAGAAGGTGTGCAATGCTTTTAATTAACGAGAGATCTAAGAAAAAGAAGGGTAGGAATTTTAACATATTAACTTCTTCTCCCATGCCATCCATCGCTATTGATTCCTCTTTCTTTTTTTCTTTTTTCTTTTTTCTTTCTCAAATTAAAAAGTAGAATCCTAATAAATAATACCAAGATGATGGGAGGACATGAAATCCCCACCAATGGCTAGATAATATATAATAATAATAAAAAACACACGTGTTTGTCACATGTCCATATAGTTAAATGTTCCCCATTTATACACACACACACACAATAAAATAAATAAGTATAGTTTTCTTTTTTGTAAGCGATAAAATGACTAAGGCTTTTATAAAAGGACAAGGAGAGCATGGGATATAAACGTGACATAGTGGGTGGGTGAGAATTAGGATAGTATATGGAAATAATTTTGGTGAGATAAATCCAATAAAAAAAAATACTATTTTAATAAATTTTTTTATTTAAAATATTTGATATGCACAAAATTATTTATAAATAAATGGAATGGCAATGCACGTGATTTGACAAAACAGTAATGGGCAAAACAGTAAATAAAAAAATCAAGGGTGTTAGTGAAAAGCCCTAGATTGTAAAACCCCCAGCTTCTCGTTTAGCTCATGCTCGCTTCTCTGTTTTTGGAGCTTCCGCGGTGCAGAGGGAAAGAACGGAAGGACATCTCTTCTCATGAGTTCGTCAAGGCCTACACCGCTCACCTCAAATGCTCTGTCAAGGTAGTTTTCACATTTATCTAGCCTTGAACTAAATCCCTTTTGGACCTGTAATGAGCTATTGTTGCTTGTCTGCACGAATGGCTCGATCCCTCTTTCCTAAGAAGCTATTTATAAATTTGGTTTAGTTTGGAATTGTTTTTCCTTTTAGTGCAGTTTTTTAAACTGTTTAAGTTGTCTAATAGGTCTAATTTCTATTCTCAATTCCTTTGCCTGCATCTTTTACTTGGTCAATATCCATGATATGACTAGTGGCATGCAGGGCATGGATCGTTATGAGTTTTCCATGTGATTATTCCTCATGAGTTGCACAATTAGAAAAGGTTGTGAGGTGCTTTGTTGCTGACATTTGCTGGTATCATCTCTACAATAGATGTTATCAAAGAGAACATTTTAATTCTTCCAATTGTATGAGGTCTAGGATTTAGTTTTGATGCATGACTTCCTCTTTTCTGCAGAATGCTGCTTCTTATTTGCCAATGCTTCTTCTATCTTAAAAAGTTTTATAAATCTGTCTTCATCAGTATTTACTTGTTACCATATTTTATTTAAACTTTTCACCATGGTAAGCATTCTGAGTTTTTTCTTACGTTTTTATATCTCTTTGTCTTAAAATAGGTGGAGCTTCCTCCATGGACTGATATTGTTAAGACTGGCACACTGAAGGAACTTGCTCCATATGACCCTGACTGGTATTATATAAGGGTTGGTACGTGTATTCTCTTTTTCTCTCATTCATGCCTTTATGCATGTGTTGCACACTCTTGTACCATTATATAGATCTTCTATCCTTATTTGATTGAAGTGGCATTGCAGCTTCTATGGCAAGGAAAATATATTTGAGGGGGGGTCTAGGTGTTGGTGCCTTCAAGAGGATATATGGAGGGATCAAAAGGAATGGCAGTCGCCCACCACATTTCTACAAGAGCAGTGGTTCTATTGCTCGTCACATTCTTCAACAATTACAGAATATGAACATTGTTGACCTTGACCTGAAGGGGTTAGTCTATCAGTCTCCTGTATAGTTTTCCAGAGTCACTGAATCATCAACTGGATTCTTATTTTGTTTTTTATTTTTCAAGTTTATCAGCCTTAGGACTGCCTTTTTCCTTTTATGGTTTTTTTCATTTAGTAGTTCCTATCAATTAAACAAATAGTTCCTAAGAAACAGCTAGTGAATGTGTCTTGTGCGTTCAAGTATTATTTAAGAATCTAGTCCACATCTCCTCATTCCCACCCCATACTTTTTCCTTTTCCTTTTTTTTTTCCCCGTTGATTATGGTCTGTTAACAACAACTTTGTTTTTTTGTGCCAGTGGGAGAAAAATTACATCCAGTGGCCAGCGGGATCTTGACCAAGTCGCTGGACGAATTACAATTGCTAGTTTAGGCTTTTTGCTAAGAAGGGGGCACATATCAGAACTATTTGGAAACTAGTTGCTTGAATGAGAGTAGATATAGAGAAGACTATTAATTCATTGTCTTGTTTTTCCTGACGCTTTTGGGGTTTATTTGTAATGGGCTGGGGTTTTAATCTTTTTTTCTTAACAATTAATTGGATTTATTGGCCATAGTCTTTTGCTTTCTTTTTTCATTGTGTTAATTTGCAATTTGCAGGAGCTTTTCTTGAATTTTTTTATGCTTCATAGCCACTTCATTTGCAACATTAGCAATTTACATCAAATACCACCTAAGACGAACAATTTGAAGATAAACAAAGACTAGACTACTAGAAAATAATCAAGCCAATTATCACACAATGATTTAGAGAAATCACAAACCATAATCATCCATCTATGCTTTACAAACAACATGAACCCATCATCAACTATAATATCCATAATATAACACTTGCTAGCACAAATCTACATACTTCTTAAATCAACATTCTCATGCAATAAATTATAACTGCATTGTCAACTCCCAACCTAAAAATTGTATAGGGTATGTAAACTCTCGGTCCAAAATTGTAAACCAATCTTAAATAGTGTATTTTTAATAGAAAAAATAATAAACTAAGAGGAAAATTATTATGATTAAGGATGAAAATCTAGTAAATTAGCATAAAAATTTTAGATAAAATAAGTAATAAACCGATACGTTAAAGGCATCAATGACTAAGTAAATGATAGAAAATAACACATTGGATAATTAAAAGTGACATTTTTATAATTAAAACAAAAATCCACTCTTCCTTCCTAAAGAAGGTTGGTGGCGATGGGAAAGGAAAAAGCTAGAAAATTTCTCTCATTTTTTCATTTCATACAAGTTTATCTCAGGTTTTTGGATGGAAAGAGTTATTCGAAGTGAATCCTATTAAGAAAACAAATGTAAATAGAAATTTTAGAGAGTTAGAGAGGTTGAGAGTTTAAAAAAAAATGAGAGGAAGCTGAAAATTTAGAAAAGGATGAGATTCTTTGGAATCTTTGTAAGAACAATTGAGTAAAATTAGCTAAGGTAAGGAACATAGTAATTACATTTCTTTTTTGTTTTGTGAAAAGAGAAAGCAAACCTTTAAATTTTTAAATTTCTAGGGTTTTTGTAAATAAATATGATAATTAATCAATATTTTGGTTATTGTGGTATGAGAAATGCTGTAATAGAAAGTAATTTGGAATAAATTGAAATTAATTTTGGGAATTTAATCCCTATTGAGGCCATTAAGGGTTTGTGATAATTTGATAAAATTATGTGATATTGATGATTTTAATGATATCAAGAATGTTGGATATTGATTTTAAATGTTTTAATATTATTCACTAAAAATATGCTTAGAATGATGAAAAATTGAAAATTTACTAAGCTTGTGTTGGTTTAACGTGTTTAGTTGTATGGAAGAGTGGAATGGGTAGAAAGTATGATTAAATTAAATTGTTTACATATGCTGTTATGCAAACTTTTTTATATATTTATGGTCATGAGAAAAAACATTTTTATTTCTTATAAAAAAAAATCATTTTTTCATCAGAAAAACAAAAACTTCATGAATCAAGAAAAAAAAAACATTTACCCCAAATTTATATCGAAGATATTATTTTATTAGATATTGTTCAATTTGATGTTTATTTTTTAATACAATTCTAGGAGTTTTTTTTATAGTATTGACAATCATTTGTTTAATTATTATACATGAAACTGTTATGCAATACACACACACACATATTGTCATGAATATTCAATGAAAATGAAATTTAAGTCCTTATATAAATTTTTATTTACTGAATTCATTTTTCATAAAAAACAAATACATTACATGAATCAAGAGGAAAAAAAAACATTTTCCACATAATTTTATTTGTTTTTTATACTAATATTATTTTTTGTATAATCATATAATTAATTAGAAAAGATTCATAAAACACGCAAGAATTATATTATTCTTTTCCTTTCTAATGCATTTGAGCAAAAATGATCAAAACATATATTTACTTTCTTTTACGATTCTAAAATTCATATAATATATGTATTTTCTCAACGCATTTCAAATTTAAATTCTTAATTGTGGTCAATTTTTAAAATAAATAATAAATAACTCACAAATATTATCAACTGAAAAACTTGAAAAAATCTTGATGTAAATTGATTCAGTCTAAGAGAGAGTTTTCTTTACTCTTACATCTTACCAAAAAATATTAATCTAAAATAAAAACTTATAATATAAGCATTCAATTGATTTAAGTAAAATTTATTTACAACAAATTTATGTTAAAAAACTGTAATTCAAAGGAGTTTCTATAAAGTTTCCAATGTCTTTGTTGTATATTGAGAACGCATGGGAACAAAAGTATAGAACAAATCGAAGCATAACTAAGTACATAATTAGAGGGAATAAGGTCTCCAAATGAGCACTACCCTAAAAAGCACATTAACCAAAGGATAAAACAAAAGGATGAAGAAAATGATGACTCCATGCATTTGGAAAGACAATTATGGAGAATCACATCTTGTAAAATTGAAAAGACAATTGTGGAGAATCATATCTTGTAAAATTGATCTCGGTGCCTAATTTCTGGGAAAAGAAGTGTGGCAAATCATGGGAAAACTCTAACCACTTCGTACAGTTTGCAGCAATACTGAAAATTACAGACTTCGACCATGACATTCATTCAAGACTCCAGGCATTTGGAAAGACAATTGTGGAGAATCAGAAGTATCTTGTAAAACTGATCTTGGTGCCTAATTTCTGGGAAAAGAAGTGTATGGCAAATCGTGGGAAAACTCCAACCACTTTGTACAGTTCACAGTAACATTGAAAATTCGAGACTCTGACCACGACATTCATTTACCACCTCTTTCCAAACAATCCTTATTTCACCAATAGAAAGTGGAAACCAATTACCAAAGCCTTAAGCAAGAACACAACTAAAATTTTCAACTATGTAAACATCATTATTAAATCAGACTGCAATTATTCTCCCCATTTACTACAAAAAATGACAGGGAACCTGATGCAGCCTTGAGCACGGGGCAAACTTATAATTTCAGCAAATATATTTCAAAGAGGAACAATTTATAGCCATTTAGGAAGCATCGAGTGTCTTCCAGGAAAATTTATATTTCTTATTTAGGTATTTCTTTCCCAGCCAAAATAGGAATATTAATGTTTCTTGTTCAAGAATCAAACTCTAATTACTATTAGGAATAACTCAATCATTATATGAGCGTGCGCTTATATTTTTCGATTTCAGTAAAGAGTGAACTTCTATTGAATAAGTGCAGCCTTTGCTTAAATAATTAGAAGTGTGATACTTCAATCAAGAAGTGATTACTTGAATCTAATAGTGTGAGGCTAGTAGCTTTCTACCCTGTTTTCTTTCTGATGTTTAATTTCAGACCTGTGTTTTCATTTATAAGTCCCTATAAGGACCACTTTCTACAACCCTAGCCCTAAAAACAACCAATTTCATAAAGTTCCCTTAGACTTGTCCCGCTTAAGAACCCCAATGTATCTCTACACATTCAACGAAGTATACAAGACCAGATCATATTTCTCAAGAATGAAATCAATGGCCTATAATAAGAGATCTAACAGCCTCCATTTTTTTAATGAGACATTAGCATCCAACCTCCTACATTCCTATTGCAAGGTCTATCTTGTAAGCAAGGGCCAGCATACAGCTTAGAAGATCCATCAAAGAAGTACGCAGCGTATGGAGAAATTGGCCACGAAGAGGGAAAATCAGATAATCAATTATCAAAGTGAAAGACATTGTACCCTGTCAGGAAGAAACCTAGGCATGGGTAGTGCAGTAACATATCTCTGCAGACAAGATTTGTGAGCATTTGCAGATGCATCTGAGAAGGATGAGCTCTCAGCCCCATCAGTTTGACCCCGGCCATGGAACTTAGCAAAGCGATTGATAACAGAAAACCTCTCTAGATCTTGGCATTCCACTCTCAAGTCTGAAACTGATGTTCTTTTGTCCAATCTGCATCATCATCAGCAGGCAAATAAAACTAATGAGTATATCTCTGCACCAAATATGTTTTATCATTGGACTTATTATGCCAAGGATGATGCAAGCAAGCAAACTCTATATCCACATGATCAAGTTCCAGCAAACTCAATTGTTCTCGTTGTAATGAGTATATCTCTCTTAGAAACTTGTTTCTAGGCATAACATTCTAGACTTGTCGAGCAAATCATTTCAGGTTTTTTTATTTATTTATTTATACATGATTCCTATGTCATTCTTCTCAATAAAAAGCCAGTGTCCTTATTGCAGAGAAATGTAAAAATACTAGAAGTTTCACAATTCATGAAACAACGGCAATGTTAGAATCCAATAAGTAATATAGAGAAAGGATATGTTAAAACATGCCGGACATCAAAATTAAAAGTAAAACATCAAAGACAGGCAAAAAAAGGAATAAGTTAGCAAGCAATCAAATATTACCACCAAAGACACTAAAGTCTACCTCAACAAATCATTCTCCAGCTTCCTCGTCCTACTGATAAGGTCTTCTGTGACCTTTGAGAAGTACTGATCCCTATTCTTCTCCGATGTTTTTATCTTCTCGGGCAGGCTTAGGAGGAGGAAAAAACAAATAAATTTTTTACGTTATCATATGGATTTAATGATATTTCCAACTTAAAACTATCAATCTTACTTCCAGTAAAAAGCATGCTTAGAAAACCAAATGGCATGTACCTAATTATGGACCGCAAAAATAGGTCCTTGAGTGAGAATTTAGAGGCAGCTCAATCCTTCAGCATTTTGCATGAAGTGGCTGCTCTTAAGACTCAAGCTGCACCTTTATGGTTGCAAGCCCAAGACATTTACCATGGTAGCAAATAAATGCTCCTAAAAGCATGCTAGAAAACTTTTAGATAATAATAATAAAAGTAATTCTTACAGGTCTCCACTGTTAGAAGGCACAGGAGTATCACTTCCAGTACAAGAGAGTGTGCTGCATGCATCTCCTAGTGTTGATCTGGAAACAAAGAATGCAGCACTCTCATAATGTAAAATAGCATCTGCAGAAAGAATTGATGCCAGAGGAGGGTGGAGAAGTATCTGCATAAGCTGTGTAGTCAATATAAGCCTTCTCTTTGATCTATGGACCGCCAGTCCATCATCTACCATTTCATCATCATCTTCCACCTGTTATCAGAAATGAAAAACATTTGCACACGAGGAAATTGTAAAACGCCTAAGAGGAGAAAAATATAATAGATGAATATAGCTGGTAAGCTGCTGTAGCTATGAGCACACCTTCTCAGTCAATCTATTTGCTGCCAGAGCCCAGACCACTTCTGCTGCACTGCAAACAACAAACTCTACATATGTTATAATCCCCAGGGAAAATAAAAATAAAAATAAAATGAATGAAACAATCAGCCCTGCAAATAATATCAAAGAAAATAGCAATGAATTTCTGCAGTGAAAAATATGAAAAACCCAAACATAAATAACTAAAAGGTGCATAAGTTTCATTAATAAAGATAGATAAGGCACTTATAGTTTATGCCAATCACCTGAGATTCTGAAGTCTTTGAGGACCCAGTGTCACTTCCTTATGCCACGGTACAAGCTTGGATATGGCACTTTTACGCTTCCTTGGTCTCATAACCAGCAAATTCACATCAGCAGAATCAGGCTGCAATGACTGAGGGGTGGAGAAATTCTCACAAGCTATTGATGAAGTGATTGAACTTTTTTGAATAATACCAAATTGACTAGCAGCAACAGCATTTCCTTGCTCAAGTAAATTATGAGCATGTGATCTTTCAGAAGGTCTTCCGGATGTGGAGGGCAGTTCTGAAGGCTTCATAGTGACAGCTTTTCGTGCATTATTCATTTGTAATATCTGTCCATTTTTAAAGGTTTCATAATGATCAAGCCAGGATGGAGCCATCTGGTTACTCATTTGAGAATGCTCATCTCTGACAGAAACTGCAGTATTGCTATTGGCGAAATGCTGAAAATCATTCCGACCAAATGCAAGCATATCATTAGAAAGTGCATTTGTGTCCTGATTATCAGCTGTTTTTGCTGAAAAGCTTAGCATTTTGGAATGTCCAGGGGGGGTTGAATTGTGATTTGCTGGAGCATCTCCGACCATATCATTGTGCCTATAAAACTGCTGACCTCCCTGAGCAGCTACCAAATCAGCATCCACAGAACCATCAAGACTTTTAAATCTTTTCAAACTTCTATTAACATGTTCGACCTCCGCATTTTTCATTCCCTGCATTTGATGCAGCAGGGAGTAATTTTGATACAAAATATTATTGGGTTTCAAAGATCGGCCAAAAGCTTCAATTTGTTTCTGAGTACTGGTTAGGTTTGAAGCAGGTGTTTCAGTAAGATGATTCACAACAGATTCTTTCTCATGTGAAGCACTCATTGTCTTCTGGGCTCGATCATTCTCAGGTAGAACTTGCTGCAAGTGGTCTCCTTTTGCTGGTTGCTCTTTCCCAACAAAACCATGTGACTTCATAGAACATTCACCAGATTCTGCTCGACTGCTCCCTCCATTTTGCATAATTTGGTCATCTAGCTTCTGTGGTTGAGAGGAAGTTATCCCTGAACTGTTATGTGATTGAATATTGGGTTTAAACATATTGGATCCAGTCTGAAACGACTGAGTGCCAAATGGATGTAGCTGAGTTGGAACACTGGTCCACAAAGTAGGTGGCATTTTTGAAGAAAAACCATCTTGTGATGAAACATAACACTGAGGGGCTGGCGAAGCTTCCAGCACCGGGAATTGTTGAGCAGAATCTCTTGCATGGTTTTGGTTGTCATCACTTGGCTGGGGCATCTCGGTAGAAGAGGCAAAATCATTATGTGAAGTATGCCTGGATGTGTCAGGAACCAATGGCCCCGCTGATTGATTCAATTGATCTCTCTCAAAAGACTCTTCTGTATGTTTTGGTTGAGAAGAAAATCTATCAAAAGATTCATTAACAGATTCACAGGCAGTCGCTCGTCCTCCTGTATCAGGCATGTGCTGATTTGGAAGATGACTTTTCGAATAAGGAAAACCGGGGGGAAAGGCGGTAGAAAACTTTCCTTGGGCACTATTGCCAGCATGTACGAAGGTGCCAGGAGTAGCATTCCCCAAATGTCCATGAGATGTATCACGTGAAGGAGGTAAAGACTGAACAGAGGATGTAGGAGCCAACAATGCACGTCCCTTCTCCCCTGTATTTGAAATGACTTGAGTTGAATTGAGAGAATCAGTTGCTAGTGAGGGGCCGTGGGAAGAAAAGGCATGTTCTGGAATTAGCAATTGCTGGGATGGAGGAACTAGAGGATTGACCTGTGGGTTTCCAATTGCAGATCTTGCATGTTCCAATTCAGCAATTGAATTAGTCTTCCATATACCAGCACTGCCACCCATCACCTCAAACATAGGACCTTTTTTATCAACATTATGAGAATCTTGGAATGTGTTTTCATTTCCCTGGTTTTTGAAAGCAACAGTAGCTCTAGGAGACACAGAACCCATAAAGTTCCAGCCACATGGACTATTTAATGGTTGACCGTTGGAGCTATATGATTGCATGCCCTGTTGATTTGCCCAAGAACCTGGAATGCTTTTAGCATTTGATCCTGCATCAGTAGAATGAGTAGCTTTTCCATAAAAATGACTGCCTTCAACAGCTGCTTTTTGCATGAGGCTCGTGTCAGACCACTTGGTTCCATCTTCCGGAAACTGCTGAATATGTCTATGAGGAGAAACAGACTGCAACCTCTCCATGCGTTCATGTGAAGTGTTGACTCCAGATTGCTGAGCCGCCCCTGGGATATTATGATAATTCATGCCTGTATTGGCATCATGAGACAAAGACAAGGGTTGAGAGTTCAAGGAAGATGCAGACTGCAAGCTATTACCATCCCAATTTGACTGGTGTTTGCTACTAGCATTCAGAGAGGGAGTCCGCTGATTATCAGCTGGAGGTTCACTATTTATAAAAGTCAGACCACTCCACTCTTCTTGAAGCCCTGTATCGCCACTAGAAGTTTCTGCAACAGCAGATTGCATAAGAGCACTCCAACTCCCACTTTGCACAGAAGGCAATGAACAGAAGAAGTCTGTATCATCCAACATATTGCAACCTCCAGAACCCCGGTTGGTACCCCTGCCAAAGGCATCCCACAAATTATCATCTGAACCAAACAAAATCTTTGCCTCAGTTGGATCTAGGGTAGCCACATCCTGGGAAGGAGCAACCTGTATCGCTGTTTCCTCTTGTGATGTTTCTGATAGACCACCCAGGTCTTGCTTGGTGCAAATTTCTTGCTGTGGCCCATTGCTTTGCTGGGGATTCACTAGCTGCAAGTTTTCCAAATCAAATCCAGTATTTATACCCTGACCATCAGAAGAAGCAATCATATTTTTCCCCTGATATCCCAGTCTAGAAACCAAAGGTCCATCCGGCACACTAACCTGCTTTGGAAATCCAGTATACTGATTGCTTGTTAAGGAATCACTGCTGCTTGATATCTGCTGCATTGACGGCTTATCCATTTGGACAGGAGGATACTGGCTTGGAGTGACTCTTGTTCCAGGGACAGGGACACCATAAAGAGATTGATCAACCGGCTGAGGCACCATACCCATCAAGCTTGGTGTTCCCTCGTTCTCCTGAGGGGAAAACACGTGTCCTCTAAAGGATCCTTGCATAACTGGCGAAGCACCTGGCTGTGGCCAGCTTGTGTTAGCTTCCATGAGCTCAGGTTGCCATGAATAATTAGATGTTTCATGAATAGGATTGCCATTGATCAAAGCCTGTGAGGGATTGGCAGCTGCCTGTTTTGCAAAAGCAGCAACTTGATTAATTGAATTCAGCTTCCTTGCTTCTTGTTGCTTCTGAAGTTGTTGCTGCCTCTGCATTTCTTGCATTTGCTTAAGCATAAACTGTTGCTGTAATAGCTGCATGTCACTAATCCCAGACTGCTGTCTCGGCAAAGATTGCAGCATGCCAGGATGCTGGCTACTAATTTGCTGCAGACCTCCGAAAAAATCATAATTCACTGGAGACTCATTAAAGTCCATTTTGACTGAGTTTTTCTTGCGAATTCAGGACCAAACATTCGAAGCCAAAGAAGAAAGCAGATAAATGTATAAAAGAGTACATAAGCCAGTGAAAATGAAACACACACACACACACACACGCACAAAACCTTTCCTTCTCTTTCTATCAACAACCTAATACAACTTAAAATCTCACATTTTACAAGCAAGTTCACAAAAGATCAAGAAACACCAAACTCAACAAATCCCAAGATAGCCTCTTTTTAGCACAAAACAACGAAGCAAGTAGCAACACACTTGTCCATTCCTACAGCACCAACAACTAAGCTTAGAATTTAAGAGAGATAAAATTAGGGTTTCTAGAGAGAATTTGGACTCACGGATTCACTTTGACTCCTCAATTTGAGCTCCAAATGGAACGATCCTCTATACAATTGAAATCTCTAAAAATTTTAATTTAGGGTTTTGAATCGAATGATAGACAGATGTTAGGTTTGGTGTGTCCCGAGCTGAGGGCTAAAGTGTAAAAGGGAAAGGAAAAGCGTTTTTCTGGAGAGGGTAAAAGGAGAAGCATGTGGAAATGGTTGAGGGTAGAGGGGTAGTTTAGGTGGCGCTGCTATTAAAATCCGCCATGTGGCAAAAAATAAAATAAAAATCAGACAGAAACTACATTAGTTGACTGTTTTGCTAAATTGGGTCCATTTATCTTGACTGGTCATTTCATGAAGATTTTGGTATCAGAAGATTATTGTATTGTAATTCTATTATAAATTTTATTTAAACGCCCCAAAAATATAAATTATTAGTTAGATTACATTTCGGGTATTTATAAAAAAAAGTATTAATAAATGGTAATGAAAAAATATCTTTTTTAAAATTGAAGCAAGTAATAAATTTTATTTATTCTAAAATAAAGTTTATCATTTTCACTGCATGATATAAAATTTAATATAATTAAAAAATAAAATACATAAAACAATAATGTATACTTCTAGAGTACACCAATAAACTCAACAATAAATACACTACCATAAAAGTCTCAGGATTCATTATATAAAAATAGATAAGTGTTTTCAAATTTATTTTTTATGTAAAAGTGAGGGAAATGATATTGTTTTTTTAGTGGCTATATTACATCAATATCCAACTTGTTATAAGTCTAGTAAGCATGTCATATCCTTTTTAGTTGGGTTAAGAAAGCATGTCAGATTTACGATATTTTTAAAATTTATTTTTTTACTTTTAATTTTTTCTCTTGGTTCTTTTTTCAAAGTTCTTATAATTTTTAATTTTACCTTTCAAATCAAATTTATAATTTTTTTTCAATAACAACAATATTTTTTTCAATTTTATTAATAATATTACCAATAACAACAACAACAACAACAATAATAATAATACTAATAATTTTTAATTTTATCATTCAAATCAAATTTATGGGTTTTTTTATAGTAATAATGTTTTGTTTTCAACTTGATTTATAATTATATTAATAAAAATAAAAATAAAAATATTTATAATATTAATAATAATATTAAACATGTCAAACCAACATTGGTTGAGTTTGACAACCATATCAAACTCCAGGTACTTTTCAATTCAATACTTATATTTTTTATTTTATTTTTATTTTTTCTCTTGATTTTTTTTTAAATTTCTTATAGTTTTAATTTTACCCTTCAAATTAAATTTATAATTTTTTTTAATAGTAATGATTTTTTTCAAATTTATTAATAATATTAACAGCAGCAGTAACAACAACAACAATAATAATTAATTTAACCCTCTAAATTTATGATTTTTTATAGTAATAATATTTTTTAAAATTTATTAATAATAATGAATATAATAATATTTAGAATATTAATAATATTATTAAACATGCCTGGCCTAAATTTAAATGGGTTTGACAACCATGTCAAACCCATGTTGGTTGAGTCTAGCAAGCATTATAATCCAACTTTTTTCCCCTCCTTTTTTTTTCCCGCTCTCTACCCCCCTCAAAAATCATGCTTACCATTCAAGATTTCAAAGTTGTTCTCTTAGTTATTGATATTTTAATTTTAATCCTTATTATTTTTATTTTGATTTTTTTATTCTTGATTATTTTATAAAAAATAATGGAAAAAGACATGGAAAATAAGAAGATACTTGTTAAATTTAGAAATCAAAATCTGAACAGTTTGAATTTCAATTTTTCCACTAAGATTTGGACCTTAAGATGATATAATTTGAGATAATTTTGCCAACCTTGCTTAAATCACAATTCAAAATGCTAGAGATGGAATAAAAACCAATGAAGGGTCTAAATTGAAATCACCAGGATAAGTTGTGTGATATTAAAAATTGTGAATTTTGGTATATAGATAGCAAACCTTGGTTTTGTACTCATCAAAGTTATAAACCTATGTTTTAACATTCCAAAAATAAAAACCTCGTATAAAGTCAGGTTATTTATTACATAATTAAAAAGTTTACCAAATATGAGTTTAAATACACGGAAATAAAAAAAAACTTTGTTGTGCATTGGTATGGGTGGCAAAAAGATTATGACATTATATGCTGTATCACCCCACTTAATTGATTTCAAAAATGAATCCATTGAGATATATCTGTACCAAGCCCTATCTCTCAAGCTGAATTGCAAGGTGACATGTTTTGTTGGCAGAATATGATATAGTGTATATGATAAGAAAGACCATAAGAGAAAATGCAATTGCTGACCACCTAGTTGATAATACTGTTAAAGATTATGAGCCATTGGATTTTGATTGCTCTAATTAAAATGTACTAACAATAGAGGAAGAAGAAAATAAGTCAGATAGATGGATCATGTTTTTCGATAGAGCGATGAATGTATACGATAATGAGGTCAGCGGATAATAAACTCTCCTAACAAAAAGAAGTATTCAGTTTCAGTTAAACTGAACTTGAATGCACAAACAATACAGCCGAGTATGAGAGAGAGGGAGAGAGGCGTTGCAAGGGAGAAAAACTTCTTCCTCCTTTGCTTGTACGCGTCCAGGTGAAGAAGAAGCACAATGTCATTCAAAACGACACTATTCGATGCCTCTCTCTCTCTCTCTCTCTCTCTCTCTCTCACTCATGTGAACAATGCATGGAACGACGTCATTTTGAACAAAACATGTCGTTTTATTTAAAAGAAAAATGTGTCAAAATGTGTTAATTTCCAAATCAGTCATCTATTTTTTTATTTGAACAATTAAGTCCTTAATTGCAATTTTAATTTTAAGAATTAGTTCAAGTGCGTCCCTGCCAAAATTGGATATCAGCCCTAAAAGTGGTTGCCTTTTCCTTTTCTGTTCTTGGTCTCAGATTTATGCAATTTGATCCTTAATTGATCAATAAACTTTTGATTTCTTCAATTTGGCCCCTGATTTGGTCAATTTTAATCCCTCTATTTATGCGTCTTTTCCAGTTTGGTCTTTAGTTTTGAATTTATTTAATCAAGTCCTTAATTGACCATTAAACTTCAATATTTATGCAATTAAGCCCATGATTTGATCAAATCAACTCTTAAAAATTATAATTTGACTCCTAAACTTTAATTTCTTCCAATTAAAGTCTAAATTGACTTAAAAATTAATTTTTGTTACAATCAAACCCTCCATAAATTCAATTAAACCTTCAATAAAATTTAATTGAATCCATAAACATTTGATTTTGAACTTTTCTTCCTTAAATTGAATGTTTTTTGTCAACGGGGCTCTCATTAATAAAAAATATACTATCAAATTTTAATTTTTGTATTTTTAAACTTTCTCAACCAATTTTTGACTATTTTCTAGGCGTTCTGATATCCTCTTCTCACTACTATTATTTTTTATTTTTTTTCGGAATATTTTTTGACCTTTTTTGTATTTTTTTTTATGTGGGGACCCAAAAATAGATAACAACACCTTCTTTGCAATGTTTATAGTTGTGAGTGTGCTGCCTCATTGTGTCTAGTTTATTTCATTATCTCATGCGTTCTTTTTTTCTTATTCTTTTTTGTGAAAAGTCATTTATTTTCTCTCTTGAACATTTTATGTGTCATCATTTGCCTTTTCCCAGCTTTTCTTTTGAGGTGGTTTTTGTATTCTGTGTTATGTTGATTCCACTCTTTGTTTGTTGGTTTCATTATGTTTTTTTATTTTATTTTATTTTGTTATGGAAAGTCATTTATTTTCTCTCTTTAACATTTTATGTATCATCATTTACCTTTTCTCAACTCTTCTCTTAAAGGTAATTTTTGTATTTTATGTTATGTTGATTCACTCTTTGTTTGTTGGTTTCATTATGTTTTTCAGCCTTGGCTAGGATGAAATTTGGGAGTAAATTGAAGAGCCGTTAAAGAATTGAAAGCCAAATGAAAAAAAAAATTGTTTGAATCTAATACTAAATTGAAATGGCATCAAAGAATCGCAGGTAAAAAAATATTTTAAAAAAAGTTGTCATGCACTAACGAGTGAGGAAACTGCTATGTTGAGGTGACACATGCAACTTCTTTGTAGCTTCAATGGTAGTTTTTTTTTATATTGTTGAATCATCTTGTCAAGGACTTCACCATAAAGTGATGTGTGTCGATAGAAGCTCTAACATGACTCTAATTTATCTTGTCATCTTCTCTCCTTTCTTTTCCTACCTATTTCCCTTTTCATCCCCTTAATTTGTGAGCAAGAACTGAACAAAACATAAAAAAAAAACTATTGTGATTTATAGTGTTTTGTATGCACAATGAAAATATCATTAGTTTTAGTTTATTTTATAATTATGATTTGTAATGTAATGTACTTATTACTAAGGTGCACGACACAACCACACTACCTTTTGAATTTTTCAAAAATACACGAACCCCCTTCACTGTTTCCGTCTCCAAAAACATGTTGGTCTTTCCACTTTTGATAACATGCACCCGTACGTCCAGAGAACAAGGTAAGTTCAAAACTAAGGTCTGCTAGATAATGGCTCTAAATAATATAAGTTTTTTTTTCTTTTTTCCAAGTGCTGCGATGGAAGCTGGTTCCGAACTGTAGGGTAATGTCTCTCTAACGCCTTAGCTTTTATGTTGAGCTGGGGTGTTGACATCCTTTCATAATTCACTTGCATCATTTTGAACGAGATGGATTACCAAAAGTTCAACACCCTTTAATTTAATCATGTCATTTCTACAACAAAATCTATGTAATATCTGTTTCATCGAAATGAGAGGAATAAAGAAACTTGAAAAATCATAGATATCAAAGCAATTGGTGATGGTGTAAGAAGACAGCTACAGTTAAAGATGATGAAGAGGAGAGAGATGGCTTAGGGCAAGTCCTCCTTATGTCAAATGACAATATTAGTGGATTGAGGGACAACTTCATACTTTAATGTCTGGAAAATCTGAAAGTTACGTGGTTAGATAAATTAGTGTTTAAGCAATTTGGCTAGGTTTTAGTGGGTTCCAATCAGGTTTTAGCTGGTGCCCATCAGGTTTCAGGCCCTAAAACTAAACCGCTCCCGACAGATCTCTTCTCTCAAGATAAAGAGAGTTCCAGAAGCATATCCACATCACTTCATGTATCCCTTGAAGGCCTATGCTTCCTCGGTTTCATGATTTCAGCACGACACGAGCATGTTGGCATGCAAGCTTGCAGCGTATCTCAGGCCATATCGATCCTGCACTACCCAAAAGTGCCATGTGGGCATGCAATAAATAGAACGAAGCAGTTCCAGGGTTCTAGCGACAACCTATGATCATCAAAGTTTCATTTTACGACCATTATAACAGTAGACCCCTCTCCCTGTCAAGGATTTTTTTTGTCTTCTGCAATCCCACAACAGCTGCTTGGTAGCCAGGAGAACATATCGTGGATGCCTGATAGAATCCAAATACAAAATGCCTGACGAGTTTAATACCCAGAGCCTGTTGTGGTGAGGAGCCATTCCTTCAGGAACTTATTAAAGATGAGTGAAGTTACATTGCATCTCCCCTTGATTTGATTAAACCACAAAAGAAGTTCGAAAGGACTAGATAGCATGTGGCCATGAAAATCGAAATAGCAAATCAAAGAGATTGGTAAAGTGATTAAACACGTTTCTTTGATTACAGAAAACAAAACAAAGCTGCTCAAACAAATCAGAATACTAGGTGGACATGATAGAGAAGTTGCAAACCCAGGAAAAAGACAAGAAATTATCCTCACCAAAGTTGGGAACATTTAGCTTCTCTTTAAATCCATTTGTCGAATTTGACAACAACTGATTATAATAATTTTCCGACAAAAAACGACCATCCTACTGTCACCATTACTCTTTTAGCCTCTGACTGAAAGAATCTCCCTCTCAACTTTGTGAGCCAGGTCGAGCTGGACCCAAGTAATTTGTAACCAATCCCATGATTGCAAACCTAGTTTTCAAACATGTTAGAAACCAGTAAGTAAAATAAAAAAGGAAAATCAAATCCTTTCAGAATCCAACTCAGTGTCTTGTACTGCTGGATCTATGCTAACAGAACAAGGTTATCATATAAACACACACAGAGAGATATATAGAAAAAGAGAGGACTTGAAAACTCATTGAACCCCATCACATGTAGTTTAATTCTATTTTCTGACAACATAGACTTCTAAATAGTTGTTGATAGAGTAAAAGCCCAATAATAGCTTTTTGTAATAACTCAAAACTCACATAAACAGCTGTACCATTGCAGGTATCCAATTCTTCAACACTCATACATGAGAACCCTTGTTTTCTTCACTTACTAAATAAAATCACCAAGAAGCTCAAAATCAGGAGTACCTCCCTTGAACCACATCATGCTCTTTCAGAGTGTTCAATTATGGAAAAGTGCAGGCAAGATAAGAAACAACCAAAATAGAGTACATGGTGAAGCAAAGTAGTGTTAAAGGGGATCCCAGAATTACATTCTGATAAGCTCTGATTATAATCGACAACAACTACTTCATCCTAGTGAAACTTGAAGACCCTTTCCAGAGGTTAGACATGGCATGGTTGTTATTTTCTAGCATCTAAGGGCTAATCTGGGGATGCTCGGAACATCTAATCTAAGAGGACCATAAGGTTATTTCATTTTAAAATTGAAGATTTTAGGTCAGAACATCCACTTATATGCATCCAGGTAATTAATAATTTATGCTCAAACATAAAAGTTCATGATTTTATTTAAAATAGCACAATGGCAGTTGAACAATAACAATTGTACTCCTAAACTTTAAAAAAATGTAGTCAGAGTAGAAGTATTGAATTGAAAATCAATTTGGAGCACATTTAACCCATTAAACACAAACCAAATTATAGATCACAGTATTAAAACTTCTCCTATTTTACCTCAAATTATACATGAAACAATAAAAGCAAAGGCACACAATGAGACAATGGAGCAGTGACATAAAAACCTTGCAAAATTCTACTTATCATCTTCCAGAAAAAGAAATGTATCATCCTCAAGTCATAACGGATAATAGAAATAATTTGAAAGCACCTGCATCCCCTTTATGATACATCTCCCACCACTATCAATCTAAGAACATATAAAAACAAAAACTTGGATTGTGTTTACTATCAGAAAATAGCTTCTTTTTGTTTCCATCTCTAGTTTTCATATTTATTGTGAAAAGATCTCTCCATGTTACATTAAGAAAACATGTTTACTAAATACAAATTCGCCAAAATAGAAAACAAGGGCTTTGTTTGACTTAAATTGAAAATAAAAAAAAATGACCATAAAATATTATGTGCATGAAGACCATTATTTTTACAGAGGAGAATTTTGAAAATAATTTTTTAATTTTTTTCAATTTTCTAGAGAAAATAATTTTCATTTTCAATTAGTTAATGCGAAATTCTTTAGTTTTATGTTCCCTACAAATTTTTTCTAGAAAACTAAAAACTTGAGTAAACCCAACCTTGGACACTCCATGTAGAATCACCATCAATGCCACAGGGCAACAACCATTAATCCACTTTCTCCACTTACTCCAAAGCCCTTTCTCTCCAAAAGCTATTAAAGAAAATAATTATTTGATCAGTTCATGAGCCTTCTCGAAGTCTAGTATAAAAAACACACGAGTGTTCTTACACAAGAAACAATTGCATTCAAAACAACAAAGCTCTGGTATCCCAATCCAACATGTCCAGTTCAAACTTCTACGAGCACTAGCTGACTAAGCTCAGGAGCAAAAACATCTAAGATATCCCATTTCCCTTTGAAGTCCTTGGATTCAAGCAATGTCAAAGGAAACTATAGGTTAGAACTGCTAATTCTCAACAGAACAATGCTTACAGTCCTACAGTGACACCAATCTATGATTAGTAACCTTTCAAAAATCTTGCCAGAATAATCCCCTTATCCCTTTCACATTGGGTAGTTCCATAGGTTATAGATATGAGAATCAACAGGGGTATATTCTTACCAATTAGCATAGTGCAAGAACTCTTCTTGTAAAACCCAGTATCTATAACTAGTTTTGCTTTGAAAACCAACCATGCATCCAAAGTTGGGTTCTTACATAAATTAAGATCATCTTTTGGTAAAAGAGCTCTTTCAGACCCAACAAGCATTTTTGGAGTTTCTCTCGTGAAATACATTAATTGATGCAAAAGAGCAAGGTTCTCTTACTCAGATTATGTGATCCAAGGACTTAACACTGTTTTAGAACTTTTGGCTTGGCAAATTGAGACAACCAAGGCAGAACTTAAAGCTACAAAGCATATCTAAAAATTAAGAGAATCAAATCAGATGACTTGCATAACTTTTACAGAAACACACCAGCTTGACTTGACCACTTCATGATAAAATGGTAGGAGTGTGTTCCTTTTTCAGATAAATATCAATGCCTGACTAGTAGACAAACCCATGACCTTAAAAAGGCTTACTTCCTTGCCCCCCTACAATTTGGAAAAGATCTCCAAGAATATGATAATGACACTGACTGGCATTTAATGACCTTCATAAATGCTATGTATTAGTCTTGCTCGATCTTTATATCTATCTATCTATAAACAGGACAAGGTAAAAAAAAACAAATCCAGCCCTCAACTCAGGAAAATCACATAATCTAAACAAGAGGATAAAATCAAGGGTGAACTTACATGGATGCCATGGAAATCTGCTTAAGATCATTTTCCATATTCCTCATGTTTGAGAGAGATTGGGCACAGAATATGAGAGCAAGCCACGAGCACAGCTTGTACTGCCACCCAGTCAGCACCAAACATCAATCCACTTGTTAGTAGTAGTATTAGAAGATTATATTAGATTGGATTAGATTAAAAATGTGCTGAATGCATAAATGAATTTAATTAATTACCCTAAACATGACGCCTGCCACGCCGAGAATAACCGCAATGAAACCTGAGTAATCAACGGGTAGATCCTGCGGTGAAACCATCGGTGCAACAAACGGTTTCGCGGCCGATGGCTGCCGTGGATCGTTCGCCGAAGTCGAGTTGTTGTTGTGCGATGACATCTGTCTCTTTCTCGATCTAGAGAAACAAATTATCAGTGAGTTGATTACTGTGTTTACGATTTATGTAGACGGAAGGGGTAAATTGATGAGGTAATTGAATTACAGGCACATCATCTGAAGGTCTCTTCAGAATCTCAGATTTAATGTGTTTGTTGAGAGTGTTTTCTAGTTCGGCCTGATTCATTAACCGAGGCCAAGCACAGATCAGGACAGTGAAAAAACCGAATTTTTTTCCTTAGAACGACGTAGTTTTAAAAGCTTTTTTTTTTTTTTAAGGAAAAAAAATAACTAATGTTAACTTGGATGAACTAATGACAACTCATGACCACCTAGTTGAAATTTAACTAACTTTTTAAATGATTTTTAAATTTTTTTTGGAAAGACATTAAAAAAACAGTTTTTTTAATGCATTTCCTTGACTATAGTTGTCAAATCAGTAAAAAGGAAGGGGGCTTGACGAAAAAAGAAAAAAAAAAAAGGTTTCACTTATCATATCAACCAGATTAATTATTATTTTTTATCAAAATAATTTTATTTTTTAAAAAAAATATATTTCTTGATGCTGATCTGGTTAAGTTTGAATTGGGTTTGATTGGGTCAATCACATATCAACTAATCAGGTCAATTATATTTGATCGAGTAAATATTTTTTTTTATTCAAATTAAAACCTGGCCATGATTAAGATGTTTAGTTTTTTTAGTATTTTTGGGTAGGTTTTGTAGAGTAAGTTGAGAACTAAAAATTTATTTTTTTTTGTTACTTGAAATCCATAAACAAATAATCAAACTGAAGTAGTAAATAAGATTTTAACTCATTTATTAAGAGTTATCATTTAAAAGAATCTTAAAAATTAAAAAGATTGTTTATCATTTATTGAATTTACATATAATCATAATGTATATTTTATTATTGATTATTCATCATTTAAGATTATTTATGGTTTTAATCATTTAACACCATTATATTTTATTTATTTACCTATAAATGAAAGGGTTAGTTTTGTTGGTAATCAAAAAGCACAGATGACAAAAGATTTACATGCAAAGATGTAACAATGGATAAACAAAAAAAAATAAGCAATATGAATTCAAAGCTAATAAAAGATGCAAATTAATAAGGTTAAAACTAGAAGATTGTGTTATGGTGTATATATGGAAGGAAAGATTTCCTGAACAAAAAAGGTCAAAACTAATGCTTTAATGAGAAGGTTCTTTTCAGATCATAGAGAAGATTAATAACAATGTTAAGTAGATTTACGAGGTAAGTATGATGTTAGTGTTATATTCAATGTTTCTAATACCTTTTTATTTGATGGAGGTGATGATTTGAGTATGGAGCCTTTTGAGGAGAGAGCGAATGATGTGATTCAAGCAACACTAAAAGATTCATCAAAAGTTTTAGTTGATCTAGTGACAAGACTTAAGGTTAAGAGGTTTAAAGATACTTTCAATGGATTTCTTCGAGACACATGGGATAAGCTAGATTTCAATAAGATATTAAATAATAAATAACAAACCTTGATTAATTTAATTCATGTTCAATAATAGCTTATTAATAGGTTTTCAGACATTACAAAAAAATTGAAATAAGAAGATTTGAATATGGTAGTTTTAACCTTTCTCTATTGTTTTGGTCATAATTAGAGATAAAAAATGAATTTTATTTTTGTTCTAGTATTTTCTAGAAAGTAGAATAGTTTTTCGGTGATATATAGCGCACCTTTTAATTCATTACAACGAGAGAGAACTATGCATTTGAAGTGAGGCTATGATTTTACCAGCAGATTACAAAAACAACTTTAGTCTTATTTAAATTAGTTTGGCTATTGCTTTATTTATCTTTTAGTTATTATTAGGATTTTTAGAAATATTATGACTTTTATTTAAATTTGTGTTCATTGGATTATTATTATTATTTACTAGTTTTATTCATACGCATTAGGGATATCCTATTAGACTTAGAATTCTTTCTATTATCCATACTCTTTTGCAGAGACTTTTAGGGGTTAGACTATTAGACTATTTTTTAATAAAGAAATCTATATTTTTACTATCTTTTATGGTTGAATGATTCTTATACTAAGTTCTTGATTGAACTTGCAAACTCTTTGAATGATTGATCAACTTCGTTGTGATTTTATACTACTCGTTTGTGTCTATTTATAGACGTAAAATAGGAGTGATCGTTGTACATAACTTTGATTCTCCATAACAAGTTCTTGTTAGGTCATAATAAAACAAAAGTATTCGAGTCCCTAGGATTCTATTAGACTAATCTAGAATTGCTTAGAAATTTATTACCTAAAGATCTGATCTTCTTCAACTTCGAATAATTCTTTAAAGACTGGGTTATTACAAATCACAAGTCATTTAATTGTCCGGCCTCCAACGATAATCCACACAAACCGTTAGTTTGAAATCTTCTAAATCTCTATCTAGAAGAGAGGGATTATTATGTCTAGAGTATTATCTCTATATTTTGTGGTTCATGTAGTTTTTCTGTCTAATAGACAATAACTAAAAAAAATAAAAAAACATAGCTTACTATTTATAGAAAAATTTTAAAAACCCTGTAAATTGGCAAAATATCAATTTGTTTCTTAAATAATATTCATATATTAATTCAGGATAATTTTAAATATTAACTCAATCAAGTACTTATTTGATTTTTCTAAGTCTATAAATATAATACATGTATTAATTATATTATAGTTCTTAATTTTTAAGAAATATTTTAATCAAGTTATACTTAATTAAATCATTCTAGTTTAATTTCTGACTAACAGTTCTTAATGTGTGTAACTTATTAGGTTTTTAATATGTTGACCTCAATATTAATTAAAATTCTAATTAAAAACAATTAAATAAATTAAACAATTTAATTTATTATCAATTCAATAATTTATTAGTTTATATTTGAATAGATGCATCGTCAACGTGTCATGATCCCCTAAATATTAGAAAAGTTATTAGTGATTTAATTTAACCTTTCAGTGACTGGTTTCTCGATATAATTAATATTCTTTCATCAATAATGTTCCAATTTAGTGTTAAAACATGAAGTATATCTGTCATATTAAATCATGTGTGTTCTCTATATATTAGTCATTGATCATTTAAATAAGATTTGAAATCATTTTTAAAATCTCACTCTATCTTAGCCAAGGATTTCTTAGTCAATATTATTTGAATAAATATATAATATTTTTTCTAATTCACCAAGGGTGATGAATCCTCTCTTGATCACTTAAGTATCTTCATATAGTTCATGTTATACTCCATGTCTTTCCCTTTGTTACCTCAATTAAGATAACATGTAACAGGATCACAATATAATATTCTTTATATAAAATAACTTAGAGATCTCAAGTCTAAGGATCACTTACACAATCATCACGCAAGCCTTTCCATAGACATAGGTGATCGTTCCATATGGAATTCTCATGCAAGTTAGTTTAGTGTATATATCTTATGACAAGCATCTACATGTTAGTTATATGTATCCCTTATACCTTAGCTTATGAGAACAATTGTTTCTTTTCATAAAAGAAACAACATAAAATATATCAGTTTCTATGACTCTAATAAATATCTAATATTTTTAAAAGAGCATCGACCAAAAATATTTTAGAAACAATTTTTTGATGCAATAGAAATCTTATGATTATAATAACTTTATAATTTTCTTTACAAAACATTTTTATCTTATGAACTTTATCTTTACTCTAGATTCATAAATAAATATTAGATTTATTAATCTAATTTTATATAAATATTAAAGATAAATTAAGCCTTTATTAGTAATAAATATGTATTTACACTAATATAATAATACTATTTGTAAGCTACAAGGAATATTAAACTAAGAAGCTCTTGGTCCAATAGATATCTATTACTATTTATGAGTTTATGAACTTGTCTCCATATTTATATTAGCTTATATAGATCTTTGTCATTCAAGCATTAGCATAAACTATAGCCTCTAACTAATTTGAAAATCAATCCCTTTAAAGTACGTGATTCCATCTATTTTTACTGTTTTTCAATTTTACCTTAATTTTTTATAAATTCATCTTTTTCCACATATGGAGACAAGTTCATAAACTCATAATATGATCATTAGATAATAAGTGTATGGCTGTCAACAAAAGAGCACGGAGTTGGGGCAATAAAAATAAAGTAAATTACGAGTGTATTTGGTATTGCAGTAACTGTTGTGGTTGTGGTTTGAAAAAAATTATTTTATAAAAAGTACTTTTAATTGAGGTTGGTTTGAAAAAATAGGTGTTTGGTTAAAACTGTGGTTGAAATTGAGGTTGAACAAAAAGTAGTTTAATGTGTTTAGTTAAGAATGCTTTTGAAATTGAGGTTATAAAATAATTTTAAAAAATATATATTAATATTGATGATTTTTAATTTAGATATTGTAAATTTAACTATAGCTATTACATCATGAAATAAATCATATTTAATATAAAATATTTTTTATTATTCCATAAAACCATCTACAATTCAATTACGTACAAAATACATCCGACAAGAACTACAGTTTCCATAATTGTTTTAGCATATAATAAAATTAGATAAAATATTATCAGGTATAAAATTCACTCTAAACTAATTTAAAATAAAAAATAAAAAACATACCACTCTAAAAAAAAAAAAAAACCCTCAGTGCAAGTGAACAGTGCAATTACATGAACAATGCAAGAAAAGCAGCCTTCAACTCTTTCTTTTAATCCAGCGTTTCAAACACAAAAATTGATGGGGTCCATGAACAGTAATCAGTGATTTTTCATTTACCAAACACTTACCTAATGCGTTTTACTTTAAACACAACTTTTAACGCGTAAACAAACGGTCTGTACATGGCTGTAAAAGAAAAGGAAGACCGAAACTCTTGACTTTTCTAGATCTTGATTTTTTCTCTTTAAATAGGTGTGGTTGTTGGAACAAGAACACTAAGGGATTGTTTGGTTGGTGTGGAAGTAATCATGCATATATGGTATTTTATTTTTTAAAAGTAAATGTCCAGTTCAAAACAAAAAAATTCCCTAGGAATCTTAAAAAAATTACCTTATATTTTTATAATTTTACGATCTATTTTTACAATCCAAATTTATTTTATATTTTTCATCTCATATAAAAAATATATTTTTGATAACCTTGGATACAACCTTATCAACTAGATAAGTTTAAAAAGAAAAAAAAAAATCAGATTAACCTTAATCAACTTGTTAAACCAATAACTCGAGTTATGACCTCTACTGATTCAAATTATTTTTTTAAAATTTATTATATAACAGAAAATATAAAAGTTGATTTATTATTAACCTAATATCAAATAATAATATATAAAAACTTGTGTAAGGAAAGAAATTGACCTAGCCATAGGTTAAAATAACCCAAAAGGCCAACATGTAAACTTGTTTGCTGTTATGTCCAGCCGTAATCTTTTTCCTTCCGTTTTCTATTTACAAGCAGTGAGCCTACTTTAATATCAGAACTACTGAAAATGATGAAGGCAAGACTAAACCCAGATGCCACAAATCCAACAAGAGTAATTCTTAAGTTAATTGAAGCAGAAACCTCGTTAAAATTTATTTTAAAAGAGAATAGCAGAACAATATTAAGTCAACAAACCAAACCGGGTTTGATCCTTGCAGTTAGAAAATGACCAGGCCAATAAGAGATTCATACAATTGGAGATCAAGTTCTGAAAGGAAAAAAAATAATAATAATAAAGTGCAAAAACACTAGATCCGTTCTTTTACTCGAGAAATTATTGCATTAAAAAAAAAATCTCATTCATATAATGAGCCTTTAATTCATCAAAATAATTTTTTTTTATTTTTTAGAAGTTACTTTTATCATCAACATGTTAAAACAATATGAAAATATTAAAAAAACTATTCTTCAAAAAAAAAAAAACCAATTCAAAATTTTTAAAAACAAGATTTAGAGGTGCGGCCCTTCTAATCAAGGAAGAATCTCTAAATTGATAAACCACCACTCTCCAGAGAGAGCTAAACCTAGCATGCTGAATATTCAGTCCACTGCTTACCAATTCTTTCAGGACCTCGTTTCCTTGTCCCTCTCTTCTATTTCTTCTCTCACATGGTAGTAAAGCAGGAGCAATTGCATTTAGAATGCCCAACCAAATTCCTTGACATGCAAGAAATTTTGGTACCTTTCACCAGATGTTTTGCCCGGCGCACATTAAAGAAAACAAATCTCAAAAAAACTAGTGTGTGGTACTAAAAAATATGAGATATTCTTTCGACCTTCAACTTCTGAATTCAACGAGTGGATAAAAATAAACAGAAACATGACACAAAAAATTAAACAAATTCTCAAATTAATAGAACCACTAACAATATAAAGCATTCATGTGCCATTACCATGAATCTCCATTGATGGATCATGTCTGCTGTACATGAGAGAGCAAGAGAAGATCTTTTAACAAGTCCAAGCAATGATTAGAGGGAACAAGATCCCCAAAAGAGCATTATTTCTACAAGTACACCCACCAGAGAGGCCAAAAATTTAATAATAACACAAGGCATTTGTCGGGAAGACAATTGTGGAGAATTGCAACTATCCACGAAACTGACCTCGGCACCATTGCATATTCCTGGGCTCCTGGGCAAAAAAATGCATGCCCATTCCTGGTGAAACTAAACCAATTTGTACAGAATATCTGGACAAACGACTAGTGACATCATCATTCCAGGAATGCGGGAAATTCAAGCTTTGCACCATGGCATTCATTTACCACCTCTTTCCCAAACAATCCGTATTTCATGGCAATTACCAAAAGATTTAAGCAAGAGCACGACTAAATCTTTTAAATGTGTAAACATCATTGCTAAATCAGACTGCACATCTGTTCTCCCCATTTACTGGAAAAAATGATGGGGAACCCCAATTTCTCTCTAGACATTCAATTTACAAGTACAGATTATATTTCTCAAGAATGACATCAATGGCCTACATCAAAAGATCTAACAGCCTCCATTTTATTTAAGGAGGCAATCTAGCATCCAACCTCCTTCAACCCCGGTGTGTGGTCTATGGTGAGTAAAGGGCCAGTATATAGCTTAGGCGAAAATCGATCAAAGTACACAGGATGTGGAGAAAATGACCAAGAAGAGAGAATCAATTAATCAATTATCATAGTGAAAGACATTGTACCCTGTCAGGAAGATTCCTAGGCATGGGTAGAGCAGTGGCGTATCTCTGAAGACAGGATTTCTGGGCATTTACAGATGCATCCGAGGATGATGAGCTCTCGGCCCCATCACCTTGAACCCGGCCATGGAACTTCGCAAAACGATTGATAACAGAAAACCTCTCTAGATCTTGGCATTCCACTCTCAGGTCTGAAACTGATGCTCTTTTATCCAATCTGCATGATTGGTGGGCAAATAATAAAACTAATGAGCATATCTCTGTACCCTTAGAAATTCCTGCTAAGGGAGATGCCAAAGAAGAAAGATATAAGGAAAGAAAAGAAACACAGGTGAAACAAACTGCAATCATGCCCGCATAAAACCCAACATTAAGCAAGCTAAATCTACATCTGCACAATCAAGTTCAAGCATACTCAATTGTTCACATTCTAATGACCAATGTGCACTGAAACTTTTTTCAAGACGCAACATTCTAGACTGATTGAGCAAAACCTCTTTCAATTTTGTTCAGATTTACACATGATTCCTATGTCATTATTCATTGCATATGAAGTCTAAAGAAAGAGAAAATACTTGACAATTAGAGAAACATCAAGAATTTTTTAATCAGATAAGTAGACATACAGAGGAAGGGTATCTTAACATATACCAGACACCAATATTATAAAGCAGAACAGAATTCAAAGGCAGGCAAAAATGAGATTACTGCTAAAGACACCAAAGTTTACCTCAACAAATCACTCTCCAGCTTCCTTGTTCTACTGATAAGGTCTTCCATGACTTTTGAGAAGTATTGATCACTAATCTTCTCTGATGTTTTTATCTTCTCAGGCAGGCTTAGAAGAGAAAAGTTTCTTGTTATCATACAGATTGAAGAAAATTTCCCAGCAAAAACTATCAATCTTACTACCATTAAAAAGCGCAATGAGAAAACAAAAGGCCCAGTGCATACTTATTGACCACTAAAATCGAGGTCCTTAATGGAGAATTTAGAGACAGCCCTACCCTTCAGCATTATTTTAATGAAATGACTGCTCATAAGACTCAAGCTGCACCCTTACGGTTGCAAGCCCAAGAAATTTACCTTTGTACCAATAACAGCCCCTAAAAGCATGCTATAAAAACCTTAGATAATATTGAAGAAAATCTTACTGGTCTCCGCTGTTGGAAGGTGCAGGAGGATCCCTTCCAGTAAATGAGAGTGAGCTGCATGCATCTCCAAGTGTTGATCTGGCAACAAAGTATGCAGCATTCTCATAGTGCAAAACAGCATCTGCAGAGAGAATTGATGCCATGGGAGGGCGAAGGAGCATCTGCATAAGCTGTGTGGTCAATATAAGCCTCCTCTTTGATCTAAGAACTGGCAGACCATCTTCTACCATTTCAACTTCATCTTCAACCTGTTATCGTAAATTAATCCATTTGAACATGAGGTAACTGAAAAACAACTACAAAAACAAAAATAATAAAGGATGAATATAGCTTGTAAAGCTGCTTTAGCCATGAGCAAACCTTCTCTGTCAATCTATTTGTTGCCTGTGCCCAGTCCACTTCAGCTACACTGCAAATAACAAAGTCCACATATGTTATAATCACCACGAAAGACAAATATAAAATTAATCAAACAAATCCAGCAAATAAAATCAAAGGAAACATATCAATGAACTTCTGCAGAGGGGAAAAAAGATAACTAAAACGAAGATCAATTTCATCAACAAAAAAGAAAGGCACTCAGTAAATGCATAGTTTATGCCAGCCACCTGATATTCTGAAGCCTTTGAGGACAATGCATCACTTCCTTATGCCATGTTAGAAGCTCAGATATGGAACTTTTACGTTTCTTTGGTCTCACAACCACCAGACTCACATCAGCAGAATCAGGCTGCAATGACTGAGGGGAAGAAAAATTCTCACAAGCTACTGATGGGCGGGTTGAACTCTTTTGGACTATACCAAAATGGCTAGCAGCAGAAGCATTTCCTTGCTCAATCAAACTATGAGCATGTAATGGATCATCAGGTCTTCCAGTGGCGAAAGGCAGTTCTGAAGTCTTCACAGTGACAGTTCTTTGAGCATCATGCATTCGTAATATCTGTCCATTTTTAAAGGTACCATACTGATCAAACCAGGATGGAGCCATCTGGGGACTAATCTGGGAATGTTCACCTCTGACAGAAACTTCACCGTTGCTTTTAGCGGAACTCTGAGAATCATTCCGACTAAATGCAAGCACTTCCTTTGAGGGTGAATTTGTGTCATTAGTGTCAGCTGTTTTTCCTGAAAAGCTTAGCATTTTGGAATCTCCAGGAGGTATTGAAGTGTCATTTGCTGATGCATCTCTGACCATATTATTGAGTCCATAAAACTGCTGATCTCCCTGAGTAGCTACCAGCTGAGGATCCACAGAACCATCAGGACTTTTAAATCTATTCAGACTTCTATTACCATGATTGAGCCCTGCATTTTCCATGCTCTGCATTTGATGCAGTAGGGAGTAATTTTGATGCAAAGTATTGTTGGGTTTTAAAGATCGGCCAAATGCTTCAATTTGTTTCCGAGTACTGGCCAGGTTTGAAAGAGATGTTTCAGTAAGATGATTCACAATAGAGTCTTTATCATGTAAAGCACTCACTGTCTTCTGGGCCCAATCATTCTCAGGTGAAGCTTGCTGCAAGTGGTCTCCTTTTGGCAGTTGTTCTTTCTCAACAAAACCATGTGAATTCATCAAACAGACACCAGGTTCGGCTTGACTGCTCCCTCCAGTTTGCATAATTTGATCTTCTGGCTTCTGTGGTTGAGAGAAAGATGTGCCTGAACTGTTATGTGATTGAAGATTGGGTTTAAACATATTGGACAGAGCCTGAAACGGCTGAGAGCCAAATGGACGTAGCTGAGTTGGAACACTGGTCCACATAGTAGGTGATGTTTTTGAAGAAATGGCGTCCTGTGATAAGGCATTGCGCTGAGGAGCTGGAGCCGGAGCTGGTGCAGCTTCCAGCACCAGGAATTGTTGAGCAGAATCTCTTGCATGGTTTTGGTTGTTGCTACTCGGCTGGGACATCTCAGAAGAAGAGGCATTATCATTATTTGAAGTATGCCTAGATGTGTCAACCACCAATGGTATTGCAGATTGATTAGTTTGACCTCTCTCAGAGGACTCCTCCGTCTGTTTTGGTTGAGAAGAAAATCGATCAAAAGATTCATTAACAGATTCACTGGTTGTTGCTTGTCCACCTGTATCAGTCCTGTGCTGAGTGGAAAGATGACTTCTTGAGTAAGGGAAACCAGGGGAAAAGACAGCAGGAAACTTTCTTTGAGCACTACTGCCAGCATGTGTTGAGGTGCTGCAAATAGCATTCCTCAAATGTCCATGAGAAGTTTCATGAGGAGTTAAAGACTGAAAAGAGGGTGTAGGAGCCAACCATGTAGAATTCATCGCATTTGAGGGGTTCTGAGAAGGAAGGGTGTGCTCTGGAATGAGCAACTGTTGGGATGGAGGCGCAAGTTGTAAACCAAAAGCTTGAGAAGCAGAAGATTGATTCTTCTGAACGTGAAAAGATGCATCAAGAGTTTCAGTTTCAGGCATCTCAGTAGACTGGTTGCAGTCGAGAGAACTAAAGTGCATTTCATTTCCCTGTTCCCTTGATTGGTCCACCTTGTGAAGAAGCTCCAGCATATTTTGACTGCTATAAATTTGAACACAAACCATGTACCAGTCATGTCAATGATTAAAAAGTGAATCGACAACACATTTGACTGCTAGCATGAATAGGACACCATACAATTGGATAGTGAAGTGATCGTACCACAAATGCTCAATGAGTTTTTCATCATCAAGATAAACAGCTAACGGCGACAAAATATATTGATCAACAAACTTCAAAATAACAATAAAGGACAATAACAGAATCCAAAACATTCAACTACCTTGAAATGGTTTTATTTGGTGAGCAAACAAATCTGTCAAAGGGAGTAGACAAGCCAGGTGCAGAATCTGGAAGAATGCTTTTTGGAGGAATCTCATCTATGCCTTTTGTTTCTGCTTGAAAGCCACATAAATGACCCTGTAAATAAGTGTTTAAAGAGATATTATTAAATAGTATTTGGCTTGTTTTCATTCCATGGAGAAGTCATGCAGCATGACCGAGAATATTTTCTAAAAGTACAGCAGGAAAAATCTGGAATGGAACTCAAGTAGCAATCTCCAAATTACCTTCTCAATTTCAACAGAATCTCTAGCTACATGACTAGGAAAGTTTGGCTGCCCAATATACTCTTGGTCAAGACCATTTAACCTTTGAGAAAACTGCTGAGGCGTGAACTGTGAATTTGCAACATGTTTTGTTCCATATGAAGGTTCCATGTCAATATCCAGATCCCCCATGGGATGATACTGAAATTTACGAATTCCAGATGGCTTTCGACCTATATTACTGGATGACTTTTGTTTTTCTCCAGACAAAGAAAAGGAATCATTCGCACCTAACCATGCATTTTCCCTCACACCAAAAGTGGAAGCCTGGTGGGTTGTACTGGGGAAGCTATCAGTTGAGTTTTCATCTGTATTTGAGCTCCGCATTTTGAGAGTTTCAGCTGCCCCATTTGCTAAACTACTATTTCCTGATAACTCAAAAGGTTGATCATTCTTAACCATATGAGGTTGGTACTTTCCAGGAATTTCAGTTCCTTTATGGTTCACTGACAAACCAGCATGTTTCCAGATATCAATATTGTTACTCTTTGGAAGCTGTTGACTGCTTTCTGTATCAGCCCTCTCAGTGCTTGAATCTAGCAATGCAGCAACATTATTCCGGTTAGCATCTTCTTTGTTGACCAATGGGCTTCTCATGGAAGATTTTGCACATTCCAATTCAGTAATTGAATTAGAAACAGAAGTAGCCTTCCATTTATCAGAACCATGACTCATCACCTCAAACAAGGGACTTTTTTTATCAGCATTCTGAGAATCTTGGCACGATTTTTCGTTTCCCTGATTTTTCAAAGCAGCAGTTGTGATGGAAGATGCAGAATCCATGAAGTTCCAGCCACTTGGACCACGTAATGGTTGGCCACTGGAATTATAAGATGGCATGCTCTGTTGATTGGCCCAAGGGCCTTGAATGCTCTTTGCATTTAATTCTGTGTCTGAAGAATGGGTAGCTTTTCCATAAAAATGACTGCCTTCAGCAGCTGCTTTTTGTAGGAGGCTCCTATCTGAACGCTTGGTTCCATCCCCTGGAAAATGTTGAATATGTCTATGAGGAGAACCAGTCTGCAACCTCTCACTGTGTTCATGTGAAGTATTGACTCCAGATTGATGAGCCCCTGGTATATTATTATAACTCATACCTGTATTGGTTTTATGAGACACGGGGAAGGGTCGGGAGTTTAAGCTAGAGGCTGATTGCAAACTATTATCAGCCCAATTTGACTGCTGCTTGCTACTATCATTTACAGTGGGAATCTGCTGATTCCCAGCTGGAGATTCATTATTTCGGCAAGTCAGACCACTCCACTCTTCTTTTTGCCCAGTATCACCACTAGAAGTTTCTGCTACAGCAGATTGCATAAGGGCACTCCAGCTCCCACTTTGAACAGAGGGCAATGTACTGAAAAAGTCTGTTCCATCCAGCATATTGTAACCTCCGGAACCCATGCTGGCACCCCTGCCAAAGGTATCCAATAAATTATCATCTGACCCAAACAAAATCATAGCTTCAGTTGGATCTAGGGTAGCCTTGTTCTGGGAAGGAGCAACCTGAACGGCTGTTTCCTCTTGTGATGTTTCTGATGGACCAGCCAGGTCTTGCCTCGAGCAAGTTTCTTGCACTAGCCCATTGCTTTGCTGGGGATTTACTTGCTGCTGCAATTTTTCCAAATTAAATCCACTATCTATACCATGACCATCAGAAGAAGTGATCATATTTTTTCCCTTATATTCCTGTCTAGAAACCAAAGTTCCATCTTGCACATTAACCTGCTCTGGAAATCCAGTATACTGATTGCTTGGTAAGGAGCTGCTGCTGCACGATATCTGCTGCATTGAAGGCTTATCCATTTGGACAGGAGAATATTGACTTGAACTGACTCTTGTTCCAGAGATAGGGACACCATAAAGAGATTGATCCACATGCTGTGGAACCATACCCATTAAGCTTGCGGTTGCCTGGCCCTGTTCAGGGGAAAACATATGTCCTCTAAAGGATCCTTGCATAACTGGAGGCGCACCTCGCTGCTGCCAGTGTGAGCTAGCTGCCATAAGCTCAGGCTGCCATGAAAAATTCGATGTTTCATGAATAGGAATTCCATTGATCAGAGCCTGTGAGTTGCCAGCTGCCTGTTTTGCAAAAGCGGAAACCTGACTCACGGAATTCAGCTTCCTAGCATCTTGTTGCTTCTGAAGTTGCTGCTGCCTCTGCATTTCTTGCATTTGCTTGAGCATGAATTGTTGCTGCAGCAGCTGCATGTCACTAATCCCTGGCTGTTGTCTAGGAAAAGGTTGGAGCATGCCAGAATGCTGGCCACTGATTTGCTGCTGAGCTCTGAAAAAATCATAATTAACTGGAGATTCATTAAAATCCATCCTGGCCGAATTCTTCTTGAGAAAATCAGGACCATTTCCTAGCTGTGAATCAAGCATTGAAAAGCCTTTTGATGACATATTACGCCGATCAGATTCTGTGTCCACTCCCACAAAGTTTGCTTCATTCTGCCTTGACTGGAGAACTTGATGACCATGCATATAGCCATTCAAAGGTGGCTGTTGGCTTTCCGGCTGGCTTCTAGCAAACTCAGGCCCTGTATTTGAATGAGAAAAGTACATATCAAGCTGCACACTTGATGATTCACCTCCTCTCTCAGTATCAGCTTATTTCAAAAGAAAACAAGTGAAAAATGACATAAAGACTACAAACTTTAGCGCACACAATAACTTCAAACCATAATATCCATAATCTTGGATTATAAAATGGGAAAAACCACACCTGCTTTAATACGATATAACTCTACTGGAAACCACACTGGTCACTGAAAAACAACAAACTAAAATATGCATAATTAATACCTGGTTGATGTACATTGTCATTTTTTAAGTTAGAAATAAGAGATGTGCCAATCTGCCAGTGACTTCCAGCCCAGGGATTATTATTTAAGCCATTCCATGTCCCATCAACAGCCTGTGCTTGGTGCTGTCCCTGGGACCAGTTATCCTGCCCAAAGAAATTGTGGATCCTATCTCCAACTTCGTTGCCAGGCATAGATAACCCACCCCACCAGATATTCAGCAGCTTAAATGTTGTCAGAAGAAACTTGCTACCTAAAAGGAAATCAAGTTTAAATCTCTATATTCCAACAATTCCATTAAACAGAACTTTACTGCATGAAAAACTTTACAAGTACAAGTATGTTAACACCTCTTCTCAGTTCATCAGTTGTCACCCATATAGCCACGTTCCAGTCACTCAAATCTCATTCTGCATAAAATCAAGATCTGAAGCATCACAATGAAGTAATGGAAACATGTGAGGATAAGATTTGTGTGTTTGTGCATGTGTGCAGAGATCATTTTACAAATACATGCAGTCAACTAAACAACTTATTCAGGATTAAGGAGATGGTGAACTACTAACATTGAAGGTGAATAGCTGTACCATACAAACAAGTTTTACCTAATAAATTGCATAAACAATGATATCTCACAATTAAAAATATACATATAAAATATTAAATTTAATAATCTCTTGTAGTTAATCTTTGCTTATCTACCTATAAGTAATCAAGGGAGCAGTACATAATATTTTCTTTTAAGTTCAACAATATTGCCAACAACCATCTTTACTGGAATTTGAACTCTCGACTTTTAAACTACTTTTGTTTATCAAGTAAGAGGTGCATCACTCAGTTAAACAAGCAGGTGCACAGCACTGATCCCCTAGAAACAAAATATACCCACATGTCCATTCTTTACAAAGATTATTACTAATAGTAATTAAATTTCTGGAATTAACATGACTTGCAAACAAAATGAGAAATGGAAGGTATGAATGAACACAACAACCTCAAGCTTATTTGCTGAAAAGGAACATTAGGACATTTCTTGTGGTTTCATGTAAATACAAATTTATGTCTTTTTTCTAGATAATTAGTTATGAAGCCTGTATTTTCTCCTCTGTTAGTAAATATTAAGACAGTACTTGAGAATGCAAAATGAAACAAGAACCTAAACCATCATGAAAAAACAAGTGTAAAGATCTAGCAAGTAATGACCAGCCATTGAAGCATAACACTAAATATCTCCGCTTACTTGAGTCTAAAGACCTGCATTGGATGCACCACTTATTAGAGTCTACATGACCTACATTGGATGCTCAGGAAATATCACTAAGCTTGAAAGGAAAAGAATGAGATTGATTTCTATGGCTCCATTTGTTTTTGTAGTGCAGTCTGCGTTTTGCCCCAATCAAAGATTTGAAAGTGTTCGGTTAATCACAGTCCGACTCTTGAAATTTTGGTTAAGAAAAAGCTAAATTTGTAGCTTTTCTTAAGCCTAAGTTTTCAAACAGTAGCTGCAAAAGCTACCACAACGCTAACCACACACTATGTGTCAAACAACATTTCTGAGCAAATAGAAATCCATCTCAATCAAGAACTTCATAATTCAAGAATACCATGTAGAATTAATATTGAACACAGCCACATCCCTTTCCAGCAATATGGAGTCATTAAACATGAAAAATTAATCAAGTGCCAATGTTATGGCAGTTCAGAATAAATCCTCAGAGACACCCACATCTAATCTGAAGTCTCAACACAAGAAAAGTTTTCAGGCGCTTGAATCTTTCTCAAAACCTGTATGAATTTAATATTCCCTTGGGGTGTGTGTGTAATAAAAAAACTAAGTGAAAATCTCAGACATTGTCAACTAATCTAACTTCAAAATGTCACTGCTAGCTTAAAGGAGAGCTCTATAAATTTCTAAGGCAATAGGGCATTCCTGCTACAGAAAAGTGCATTCAAACAACCTACAGAAGATATCCTTCAGCAGCAAGAAGCTTAAATTCAAATTGCAAGAACTTAAAAGATGAACCTCTTCTTTCTGTTGGTTCAAGCTAGGAGATGCTTAAATTCAAATTAAAGGTGAAATTAATTGGCGAGCTTCTTCTTTTCATTGATTCATAAGAGATGAATCAGCTGGAAGGAAAGGACCCCTTCAACCAAGGGCCCTAGTAAGCAGAAACCTCCCAAATTCTAATCCCAGTAAACTTCATTGACATGGATGTCCTCCACCCTCAGAATGCAGTTGTGCAGGCGAAGGGGGCAGGTGGAACAGAAAGCTTTCTGCCATATGGCTTGATGCCAAGCATTCAATTGTAAACGAGGGAGCTAAATCAGAGAGTTGTTTGAAGTTGGATTAGAGGATTTTCTTGTTTGTCAACCTTGAACTGGAAAACTTAAAGAGAGGAGGGGGGGGGGGGGGGCAACAGGTGAGCAAGGTGTTGCTTGCAGTCCTCCCATAGTGATTACTGATCTTCTCATAATTGAACCTCTTTTAAGTCACTTTCCAGAACAGAGGCTGTCGATCAATATTTTTCCAATTATTTGAAGAAAGCAATTAGAAATGTCCACTTTAAGAAGCCAAATTTACCTCTAACTAATGTTTTTCCAATGGCTTTGACGTTTATTTATACACAAGAAAATTTATGTATCAATGTTAGAAATCAAAAAAGGTATCATAAGACACACAAATTCAGATCATAACAAACCAAATGAGAATGAAAATCCCTCTCTCTCACTCACTGGAAGACAAATGCTTACCAAACATTCAGAGCCCAAAGACAAAACAAGCAACTGAAAACATAAACCAGCAGAAACGAAACACAAAAAACAATTCCCTCTTCTTCTATCAACAACCAGACAATGCCCGAAACCCTAAATTTAAATAAAAACCTCACATTTATAGCCAAATTACAAAAGATCGAGAACAAAACAACAAGACTTAAAGCTTAGATAATCCTTTTTTAGCCAAAAAAACAAAGAAACAAGCAGCAATAGAGCTGCTCATCCGCAAAGCACCAAAACGTTAGCTCATATACGGACTCAGAATTTAAGAAAGAGAAAAGTAGGGTTTCTAGAGAGAGAATTAGGATCGCACTTTCACGTTGACGCCTCAATTTGAGCTCCAAATCGATCCCCCAAGGGTTCGAAAGTTTCTTAATCTGGGGTTTTGAATCGAAAGAGAGATAGAGGGTTTAGGAATGAGAGCTCAGGGAGAGAGAGAGAGATAAAGTTATCGAAATAGTGAGCGAAATTTTCAACGAACAGAGGAACAAAACCGAGGTTCGGGTCCGAGGCTAGAGGTTTGGAGTCCGAAGCTGAAGGCTAAGTAAAGGAAAGCGTTTTCTGGGAGAGGGAAGAAGAGAGAGCAAGTGGAAGTGGTTGAGGGTAGAGGGGAAATTAGGTGGTCCTGCTGTTAAAATCTGCCATGCGGCAAAATAACAGGTGGAGCCCACTTCTTTTTACTGTGATTTGCCATTTCGGTTTGATTGACTTTTATGATTAATTGATCTTGACTTTCTCGTTTGTTGAAGGAAGGATTGCTTGTATTTAAACTTCTTCCTTCTTTTTGGTCCGTGGATTTGGTAGACCATAAGAGGGAAAAAAAATTTGAATTCCGATGGCGTTTGATATGGTCGAGTTCATCTGCATTTTATATGAAATATTCACATTCATCACCTTATCACATTTCTCGACTTGATTATACAATGGATGAAAGAGGTCCTCTCTATGTATTAATTTGAAATACATGATGATGCTTCAAAAATCTCAAGTAATTTAGGAGCAAGTTTATATATTAGATAATTGATTAATTTTTTTATTCTAGCTACCTGGTCCAATTTTCTTAGTCAAAATAACTAGTAGGCGATGCTTATAAAAGATCCTTTTTTGTGGATTTGATGATTTTTTTATATTTAAGCAAGTATTTTTTTTGTTAGAAAAAGGACAATGATTTTTTAGAGAAAGACTATGAAAATAAATATGTGATAAAAAATAAAGATTGTAAACCTATTTTGGCAAAATGATTCATATAGTCTTTATAGCTCATGAATCTCTTTTTTTTTTTTTTTAGAGAAAAAGGGTCGAAGAGTTATATTGCCCTGATAACATTAATGAAAGAAAATATCTTTGACACATGTATTAATATATGGATAAATATCTTTTACACATCATTAATGAGGAATAAATGACAGGTCCTGATAAGACTTTTATACACATAGAGGTGCAGAGATTAATATCATTAACCTTAACATTTTATGTTAAAGATCATGAGAAAAATGAAACAAGTGGAATCTTATGTCTCAATATGTGATCTAGAAAGGTCATCATCAGTTATTTATTCATTTGGGCTCGATATGATAACAAGTTCGAAGATGTTGGGTTTGACAGGGCTCAACAAGTAGCTGAATCTAGAGAAGTTAGGTTTGGTAGCTCAGTAAACCCATATATATGTGATCTTAGCTTGAAGCTAAGTTTAAGAATGTCAAGTCTAGCAACTCACCAACCTACGTGCACTTGGGCTCAGCGCATAGCTGAGCTTAGAGATGTTTGGCTATGACCATGCCTTTGGTCCTTTTAAACGTGGGTTTTAGGCCAAAAATAATAACGTATATAAAACATGTTGATCCATCAATCCCCCATTCCCCCAAGTCTTTACATATTAAACACGCGAAGATTTTGAAAGATTACCACGCGAAGATTTTGAAAGATTACCAGCTTCAATGAAAGGCTTTTTACCTAAGAGTTTTATAACCCATTAATAAAAAAAACTTTTTACCTTCATTATGAGATTTATTTATCCCATGTAGAACTGTTGGGATTCTTCATGGTCAGGTGGCTCATCCTTATTTGAAAGAGATGGTCATGTGGTCTATTTTCATCTAAAAGAGGTGTCGTCTCTTAGGTAACAAAATGCTGGCGTGCATTCAATACATTAATTGAATAGATTTTTAGAGATTTAGAATGACATAAAAGGTCATTCATCTAATAGTGAAGGAGAAAAGTTTGTTTCATTTATAACCCTAACTATTCTAGATTCCATTTTTTTCATATATAACCCTAACTATTCTAGATTCCATTTTTTTCATATATAACCCTAACTACTCTAGATTCCATTTTTTCTTATACTTTTACTTTTCTGTAATTTCTGAAAAACATCTTTGCTGAGAAATCCTCAAGCCATTTTTGCTATAATTTGAGGAGAAATCGTTATGTATTTTCCACCAAAAACTTCCTTTTTATTTTTAATTTTGAACAAAAAAATGAACCTAAAAGTAGTTAGATATATCCCTTAGAATAAGGATCTTGCTGCCTCTAGTGAAGAGTTCAGGTTCCAACCTGAAACTAAAAGAAGTAACAAGGGATGGGGGACAATTAGGCCGGGTCCTAGATAAAGAGGGTGAAACCCTAACATCCACCTTTGGTAGAGAGGAGAGTAGTTCTCCCCACATGAGAAGTTTTTCTCCTGCTATTACTAGGAAACCTCAAAGGAGAGTGCCTCAAGTCCCTAAGGATGATGCCCTTAACACTCTAGGTGTAGAGGATATGGAGCTTGTTAATGGTCGATAGCTAGGAGAGTACATAGCTCAAATGTTTGTCGAGTTTGAGTGTATTAGTCAGCCAATCTTGAGCTTTGCCTATGGTCACTTTAAAATTACAGCCCCCTCTTTCATGTATGTGCTAGGGTATACCTTCCCTTTCCAAGGGTTTATGAGGGAAGTTTTTAAATACTACCAGCTAGATCTAAGCTAGTTGCACCTAATCAGTGGATAATCTTATCCGTATTTGATAAGTTTCTTAGGCTTGTTGGAATCAATCCTAGTGTTTATATCTTTAAAACTTGTTACCTACCTAGTCGCTAGCATCGATGATAGTAATGACATGCGTTGGTTATTTACCTTCATTAACAGACCCACATGAGCCATGAATGGAATTTTATAGGGAAAGCTTGCTCATGTTAAGAAATGAAAGGGTAGGTGGTTGATAAAGAAGTATAATGGGCCAGTAAATCTCAAAGGTAGGATGCAATAAATTTAGGGTTGTTCCTATTATTGGGAAGTACCTCTCCCTGAGGTGAATAACATCCTTTCTTTTTTGTACATCTATGATCACTGCTAACTTTTTTTTGTGTAAGACTAACAGTTGAATAAGAAAGGGAAACTTTAGTAAGGTTTATAGAGGAGAGTTCACAAATAAAATGGATAAGGCACGTGAATTCTTTGAAAGTGTCATTAACTCAGCCCTAGTAGACAACCTTGAAACCTCTCAGGCTAATTTCTTGCTTAGCTTGAGCTTTAAATTAAATTGTGTAGGAGTTATTATAACATGACCCAATTAATTTTATAGGTCTAAAAGTAACGCAGATGAATAGTAATAATTTTGTTTTTTTTTTAAATCAAGATGGTATTCTTTTTTTTTAATATTGAGACAATAAAATATTAGATCGACTCCTATCAACCTGGATTAACCTATCAAAATCACATCTTGGGTTATAGACATGACCATAATGAGCTAACTTACTTGGCTATTTATCTATTTCTTTTCCATTTATTTTTCTCTCCCCATATAGGCTTTTATTAGACTTAGGTGATATGAAATCCAAGATGAAACTAAAGTGTTATTAGAGAATTAGACACTAAATTAAAAAAAAAAGGGCCTTGTCTCATGTCAAATAAAATTCAGGATCAAATTGAAAAGTTATTAGAGAATCAATGACTAAATTGAATGAAAAAAAATAAATGGTGTGTGTATCATACGCTTTAGCTTGTGAAGAGAGTCGTTGTATTAAAAAGGTATATGTAACTTCCTCGGACTTTCAATGATGACCCTCCTTAATGTTGTTGGAATTGTCTTAGCACAAGCTTCCTTTTAAGGTGGTGTGTGGTAACAATGAAACTCTAGTATGGCTCCAGTAAACAATTCTTTTTTTCTTTCTTTTCTCTCTCTTCATTTTGGTTTTCATATCCAGTTTCTTCTTTGTTAAAGAATATTACTACATTTTATCCGCAATTTTAGTTTTTATCCATCTATTTTAGTCTTTTGTAAGAAATTAAATTAAATTATGTTTTTTTGTGAAATCGAGTGTAAGGTCATTGGGATGTATTTTCAACACCACAAGACAATATTGTTTTTTAATATTAAGATGATAATAAATTGGATCTACCCATATTAAATCAAGTTAACTTGTCTAATTTATAGTCTAAATCATAAGACTGTGATAATCTTATAATAAATAAATTAAAACAAATTATAAAACTCAATACTTAATTAAACCATTGCTGAAGAATAAACATGAAAGAAAATTAAATTAAAAAAGAAGATAAAAAAATAACCTGAGTCAAATTGAGTTAATCAACCAAATCAATGACCTAAGTCACGAGACTAAGATAATTCTATATTAAAGGATGAAATTGAAAAAAATAATTAAAAAAAACAAAAAAATAACTCAAATCAATCGAGGTTGACCTTCCAAGCCTGTAATTTAAGGTTTAAGATCATGATAGCCCTATAGATAGCAAATTAGAATAAATTATGAAGCCTAATTTCCAATCAACTTAGTGTTGAAGGATGAAATTAGAAAAAATTAAATAAAAAAAAGAAAAAAACTCAAATCAATTCAGATTAATCCACCAAACACACGATTCGGGTCATGAAACTATAATAATTGTAACCAACCTTATTTTAAAAAAAATGATGAAATTAAAAAAGAATCAATTAAAAAAAGAGAAAAAAACCGTGTCAATTTAGGTTACCAAATTTATAACTTGGGTTATGAAATCAGGATAACCCATAGAAAGTAAATTAAACTAATTATGAAATCCAATTCATAATAAACATAATATTGAGGATGAAATTAAAAATAAATAAAAAACTAAATAAAATAAGCATTTTTCTAGAGAACCATGCTTTGTAAGGTGGTGTATAGTGAATTTACCTCCTCTTTTAGTCAAGCTACAAGCAAGTTTCAGTTTGGTTCGGTTGTTTTAGAGTAAAAACAATTCAAACTGACAAGTTCTGGTTCAGTTTGACTCTGTTTTTATTTTGTTTAGCTCAGTTTTTTCTGATTTGGCTCGGTTTAGATTCAGTTTGGTTTTTTCAGCTTTAGGCTTATAAAATTGGAACCGAACTGAACTGGTCGGTTTTTTTAAATTCTACTCGATTTAATTAGTATTTTTTTCACAGTTTGGTTTTTTTGGTTTTTTTTTTTTAGTTTTCTTGGTTTAATCAGTTTTTTTGTTTTTTTACTCACCCTTAGTTATCATAGTCTCATGGCCCATGAATAGTGTTTAATAGGTTACCCAAGTTTACTCGAGTTTTTTTTTGTATATTTTTTTATTGATTTTTTTCAATTTTATCATTAAACATTGGGTTAATAACCCAGAAATAGTATTTAACGGTTAACTCAGGTTGATTTAACTTATTTTTATGTCATTTTTTTAATTAAGGTTTTTATAAATTTCATCATTTAATATCATATCTAACAAAAATGATTGAGAATTGAGTTTTATAAATTGTTTTGACTTTATCTCTACGGGGTTATTTTAGTTTCAAGGCTAAAGATTTAGATTTGACATGTTAACCTGAGTTAAATTATGTCATTTTTTTTATATTTTTTCTGTAAGGTTGTATCAGTCTGATGACTAGCGTCATCAATTTGATGATTTAACTCAAATTGCTTTTTATATATTTTTTTTAAATTAATTTCTTTCTTAATCTCATCCTTTTAATATTAAAATGGTTAGAGATTGAAATAAAGTAATTTGTTTCGATTTGATTTTCAAGAAGTTATTTTAATTTTATGACTCGAGTTGTAAGTTTGACATGTTAACTCAAGTTATTTTTTAATTGATTTTTTTTTTAGTTTCATCATATAATATTGAGCTGATTGAAAATTAGACTTCATAATTTATTGTGATTTACTTCTTTTAGGGTTATTATAGTCTCATAATCCGGGTTATAAATTTGACTCGTTAATTCGAGTTGACTCATGTCATTCTAATATGTTATTATTTTAATATTAAAAAAAAATATCATTTTAAAATATTGTTGGGTCAAATATTATTTTTACAAGTTGTATATATTGTTTCTGAACCAACAAAATCAACCTAATTATATCAAATAAACCTTTAAATAATATTATTTTTCATTAGAAAAAACATGTCAGCAATATTTAAATAATATTTTTACATTCAAGAAAAAATTAACTTGATCTGGAGTATAGTACGAAACAATCATTTAGTGTTATATTATATATAATAATGTTTTTTAATTTAAATTTAAAATTAAATTAATTTAAAATATAAATTGTAATTTTTAAAGGAAATGAGACAAAATAAAAAAATAACCAAACTACATTTAAGAATATTAGTTACAAGGGAATTTATATTGAACAGTTGAGATTGCTCTAAAAATGATCCAAAGGCTTATACTTTATGCTATATACATATGTTCTTCTGTGTTGCCGCTGCGGTTCAGTAGGGTTTGTAATCAGGGTTCCCCAATCAATGATTTTTAAACTAGAGAACTAAATTGGATTGGATTTCTCTGAATCTGATATTGAACATCCCCGAAAATAAAAAAAAGAAGAAAAATAAAGAATGTTGATGCAACTTCCTCGGTTGACAAGCTCTCTCAGAAGCCCATTCGACATCGACCAAGCCTATCTCCAGAGAAAAGTCATCCTTCAAAACTACCTCAAGAAGCCTAAAAAGTATATACCAGTAAACCCCCCCCCCCCAAATTGAATTAATATTGTTTTAAATTTATGTTGATTTTTTTTTTGGCTTGATTAGTACTGCAAACTCGCTTCATGAATCAGAACTCGCGAGGAAGATTCTTGATGGATGGGAAGAAGGTAGTGTTTCTCATATAAATATTTATAGGAAGTTCTTGTAATATTTGATATAATGAGATGATTTTTAAAGTTGATTGGGAATTTATGGAGCAGCCTCAACCGAAGTGCGACAAGCGTACAGGCAATTTATTGGAGGAGTTGTGGAGTTGATAGATGGAGAGGTGCAATCAGAGGAGTTCCGCGAGGTGGCCTTGAATGTGTATCGCATATTTGGGGAAGAGGAGAGTGCCGACAGCAACTTTACCCAAAAGAAGTAAGAAACTTGATTCTCCAACACCGATAGAAACACTTTTGTTTTGTTTTTTTGAGTCTGTGGTGTGCATGAGTTGAGTGCATCGGATTTTGTTTATGCTTCCTAATGAGATGGTGACCGGAATTCGGCAATTGTTGTTACTCGTTCAAATGCAGGTCGAAATTGCAGAAACTTATTGGTCATGCAGTTTCAGATGCTAGGTTGCAGAAAGTTGCCGCTCTATCACAGAGGCTTTATGGTTTGCAACCAAGAAACTCTGGAGCTGCACTTATTGTAGAAAGTCATGTCATTGGGAGTGGGGATGATCTAGAGTTTGGTGCTGACCTTGCTTTCCAAGCGCCAGCTAGGTTTCTGGTGGATACTAGTTTGGAGGATGGGGAAATGTTGGGTGAGGAAAGTGCTGCTCCTCTTTCTATGTTTCATGATGGATGGTATGATCATGGTGACCCGGGGCAGAATCATTCCACTACTGATGGTGGAAATTTCGATTTAAGTTGGTTGAGAGATGCATGTGACCAGATAGTTGGAGAAAGTACTTCACAGCTTTCCCAAGATGATCTTCCAATGGCTATATGCCGTGTACTTGATTCAGACAAGCCCGGTGAGGAGGTACTAGTTAATAGTTATTATGTTCGTAAGCTATGGATGTCGGTTTTAGCATGGCAACCTAATTCTTATTTACTTCTTTCCCCCTTTTAGATAGCCGGTGATTTATTGGATCTTGTCGGGGATGGTGCTTTCGAAATTGTACAAGACCTTATACTGGTATGCTTACTATTGCTCTAGTTTCGCATTACTATCCAGTAAATCATGAAATTACAAATTACAATTAAAAATTAAATTAATGAAAATTAAAAAAATAAACTAAAAGGTGTTGAGATTTTACTGTTCATGATTGACTGCACGGTCTCACATTTCACTTTGGATTAGAACAATTCTCGTTCTCCAAATTTTTATTTTGGTTCTCAAACTTTTTCCCCTTCATTGCATCCTTTTGAGCCCAATTGAAACCTAATTGTTTTTTATTTTTTAAGAAAGGGTGAAATTGAAAGATAGAAAACCAAAGTAAATAAAACGGAGAAAATAGATAGCAACTTTGAATTTCATACCAAAAGATCAATTTGGTCCCCATACTTTTTAGTTAATAAATTATCGGTCCCTTTATTTATTGGAAATTCAATTGTCATAAAAAAAACTTTATTTTCCTCATTTTTAGTCTCTAGTTTATAAGAGGAGAGGCAAAGTTATCGAAATCCGGTGTAGAGAAAGAAAATCATTGTTGATACCGATTATGACCACCAAAATAGTTGGTTTTGGTCTCAACAAGTTCCATTTAATGAGAGGAGTTAGACAATGGCTGATTAGAACCTTAATATTGCAAAAAAAAAAAAAAAGATCGAAAGGAAGAAATATTTTACGTGGTTTGATTTTGTGTTTAGGGACGGTTTTTTGGGTTTCTTAGGTTGATAAATTGGCTTCCAGATATTATAAGGGTGTTTATAAGATGTTTTTTTGATTAAAATGGGTTGAAAAAGGGTTTGTAGGGCAAAAAATACTTTGTTTTGATTTTCCAACCACTGCAGTGGTGGCTAGAATCTACGTAGATAAGTGACATGTCGTCTGATTATTTTTTTATTTTAAAAAAGGAGCAAATGACTTGTGATTCACCCTTTATAAAGATTTTAAAAAATAAAACTAGGCCTAGGAGCGTGGGGTAGGCCTAGGCTCTTTTTTTGGCTTTTTTGTTTTATTTATTTTTTATTGTATATTTAGGTAAAAAATAAATTAAAGAAAAAAAATTAAACCTAATTAAGTCCATGAATCAAGGTGAAGCCATAATGTCCAAGTTGATCTATCATCTCAATATTTTCTTAAAAATAATATGACAAATTGAATATTTTTTTCAAGCATTTAGCTTATTTCGAATTTGTCTTCGTGATGTGTTTGATTTTTTTTTTCCCATGGGATTAATTGTTTAAAATTTCTTTTTACATGATTGTCATTTCTAGGTCGCGGGTGTTGCAGGTTAACCGAAGTTGAGCATGTCGCTTTAATATGTCACCATGTACTTTTTTTTTTCTTCTAAAAGAAGTCATCTTGTAATTTTTTTAATTTGTTTTTTTCCAGTTTCATCATTTAGCTTTTTTTTAATCCTATATTTAGGATAAAAAAATCAACTTAATAAATAAATAAATTATTAAACCCAATGGATTCCAAGACCCGAATTGCAGGCTTGGTAGGTTAGGCTACAAAGGCTTGGGTCAATCAAATATGTTGGAGGCTCAATTGTTTTTGAAAAAAAAGATGCTACACTGAAAAGTTTTTCACACATTTGGTTTATTTTGAATTTGTCTTCATGATATGTTTTGTTTTGGTTTCTGTTTGATTAATTGGTTTCAATTTTCTTTTTATAGAGTTATTTTGTCCTCTTGAATTTTTTTTTTTTTTAAATCCATACCACATTGTTATTGGTCATCCAGGTTGTGGGGTTGCGGGTTTAATGATGCAGCTTAAAAATTTCCTGCAATCTTGATGTTTTTTAAACATTTCAAAAAAACTTGGTTCGAAGCGCTGGTCAATGGACTTGTATGTTTCTCTTTGCTGATATATGATGTATGATGTTTCCTTGGGAAGTTAGAACATTGCTGTTCTAAGTTTATACAGAAGGTTATTATAGATTAATTTCATCTGAAATCAATGCAATGTCTTCCACTGAATTGTGACTCCCTATTGGGTTCATCTTTAATCTATCACGACCTGTAATTTTTTATGGTATCACTCTTCTGGGTTTCTAGTATGTTTATCATTGAGAGATGCACACTAAATTGCTGGAACAACTTGATTGGAAAGAATGCATATGTTATGTTTCTTAAATTATTATTTCCCTATCTGTCTCTTTCTTTTGATTATTTGATGGTTCAATGTCAAACAAACCTATCACTTATTTCTCTGGGGCTATATTTGAAAGTTTCTATTACTTTTTCCCCAGCATCGCAAGGAACTTGTTGATGCTATCCATCGTGGATTGTCTCTACTTAAATCAGATAAAACGGCCTCAAACACTCAATCACGCATGCCTAGTTATGGTACTCAGGTACAAAAAGAGTTACATAATTATGTCATTAATTTTTCTGCAAGTAGTGACATATCAACTTTTTTTTTAGGTTACCATCCAAACAGAATCTGCGAAGCAAATTGATAAACTCCGGCGCAAGGAAGAAAAGCGAAATAGACGTGGAACAGAACATGGGGTTGAGAGTGATGTGTCAGTTGCAAGTTTTTCATCTTTACTTCAAGCAAGTGAGAGGAAAAACCCATTTGACAATCTTATTGGGTCGGGACCAGGACCCCATTCATTGTCGGTGACTGCTCTTCCGCAAGGTACTGTCAGGAAACATTACAAGGGGTATGAGGAAGTCATTATTCCCCCAACACCAACCACAGAAATGAAACCTGGAGAAAAGCTGGTAATTTCTTGTGGTGTAGATTAATCTCTTTCATGATATATTGTGAAGATATTCTGTGCATTCTTGCCTCTGTTTTCCTTGATTGTGATAACTGTATGTCATGTTGGTGATATTGGAACTAAAGCTGTTTTTCACAAAAGAGAGGAAAGAACAAAGATAGAAGAAAAAACAATAGAATGAAAAACAGTTGATTATCATTGTCTGGCAAAATAAGATAGTTGAAGTAATTCTCTTTGCTTATTATTATGTCTAGAAACAAATGCTGAGATGATTGTTACAAGTTCTGAATGATACTTTGTCATTGAGAGCATTTGTTTTTTGTATTGATGATGAGAGGAATCATTCCATTTCTTTTCTGGCAAGCTTCGTGATGGCCTCTTAATTTAGGTCCATTTGATAGCTGTATGAACCAATTTATGAATACCCCTTCCATTCTCAAACTGTATTGATACTGAGGAAAATGTATGAGCTTCAAGCTGCCAAGAGAAATTGTTTGCATTTCATGCAAAAGTGATGCCAAGTTTTAATCATTGATTTACAACACCAGTGCTTGCTTCGATTTGAAGAATATACACTTGTTTTTCCCAAGAATAGACTGTTTGAAGAAACCAGGCATCACGTTTCGAACTCTTAGAAATTTAACTGTTCTGAACTCCTAGATTTCTACACTTTACCAGAGGATGGAAGGTGGTGATTTGTCACATATAAGCAATCACTAATGACATAACAACTGAGACACTCTCCAGAAGTGTTGTCGCCATGCTTTAGATGTTTTCTTGATTTTGGATGTTTGCATTTGATAAGAACTCAGGACTACAGTATGGACGCAATGGAAGAGGCTTTATGCACTTGCAGGTTGGAAAACTGGGACCTTCTCCAAGAGAGGGCAGTTGTCAAGGACTTGGAAGCTTTTTATGGTAGCTAAATGAAATCTGTGCAACTTCTTGTGTAGAAGATTAATGATAAGTAGTGTGTTATTCTGGGGGTTGCAGGATAAAGTTGTTTAGTGACAGGACAGTTTGTGATAATGGTGTCTCTCTTTAGGGTGGGTATGGTGATTCATTGTGGAACACTTACTGCTTGATTCTCATTTGTTTGTGTTGCTCTCTGTATCTCTCTCTTTATGTGTATTGCTTGTTCCAGGAAGGTTGCTGTTACTCTAGTAGTGTGCTGCTCATTGATATTGATTTGTCTCTCACAATGTTTCTGTCATCTTGATATTTGGTTAGATTGAGATAAAGGAGTTGGATGACTTTGCTCAAGCTGCTTTTCATGGCTATAAATCTCTAAACCGGATACAGAGCTGGATATTTCAAACTGTCTATTACACTAACGAGAATATACTTGTGAGTAATCTGTTCTGTGGTTAACATTTAATCATTTTAGCAACTAGGTTAATTATGTATTGCTGATCTGTAAAGCCTTTCTTTATGGAAGCCAGTTATGTAAAGCCATGTATTACTACATATATTTTATTTCATTTCAAGTCCGTGGACCCCTAGCACATATAGTTTTCCTACTTTTAGTCCCAGTCTCAAAATATAGTCATTTTCATTCTTCTATCTGGTTGAATAAACTAGAGATGGAGGGTTGCCAAACTGTAATGGCTTAATATGAGTGGTGGGATTTTTTATGGAAAAGGGGGGAGGGAAGGGGAAACTAAAATTTGAAGTTCTAATGGGTTTCTAAGAACCTATGAATTGAATGATTTTAGATGTTTATGACAGAATTTGTTTTTGATGTCAATGGGGAAATCCATCTGAAGAGATACGTTGTTCTTGATGGCAAAGCAATTTATGGCTTTTACTCACTGCCCATGTGTTTGATTTCATTGCATGAAGGATTGCTTTTAGAATGTCTGAAGTTTCTATGTATTTGCAGGTTTGTGCACCAACAGGAGCTGGCAAAACAAACATAGCTATGATCTCTGTTCTACATGAGGTATTTGATCAATGGGCTAATACTGTCTTGTGTTTTTGTTTGAGACTTTGGGCGGACTGCTTATGGTTTACTAGAGAGGGGCTGTATGGCGCCACATGAGTGGGAGAAATTACTTTTAATGCCTCTTAGATATATATCACCGTATTTTTTTGGATCAGTAATACATGACTTTTGAAATTAGTTTTATTCACATGGACGATTCTATTCTTTTGGTTGGTTTTTTTTTTCCCTCTAACTATAAGTTACTGGTTATTTAAAATCCTATGGTGATATTGCTGATATCAAGCTTCTTTTTTTTGCTGTACAACATATGATCTTTTTGATCTTTCTTAAACAATTGAAAGTGTTGTCTAAAATACTGCACAGGATGATATATATATTTGAAATTTATGTGGTTAGTAAGTTGGCTTCTTCTTCTTCCTCTTCATTAATTTATGTCTTCAGATTGGACAGCACTTCAAGGATGGGTACTTGCACAAAGATGAATTTAAGATAGTTTATGTTGCTCCTATGAAGGTATAGCCCACCTGTAAGACATCTATTGTCCGCTTCTGTGTGTGTGTTTAGGGTGAAGAAGGGGTGGGGGGGGGGGTGTTGGTTTTGTTATTTACTTCTTGGATCTTCCTTTTCTTTTCAGGCGTTAGCTGCAGAGGTCACATCAACATTTAGCCATCGCTTATCTCCATTGAACATGACTGTGAGAGAACTTACTGGGGACATGCAACTATCTAAGAGTGAACTTGAAGAGACTCAGGTTTTATTTCTTTCAATTGTTTTGTGCTTTTATGCAGTAACTGCATGCATCCTATAATGGTTTCTCTCTTTGACTTTCTCTGAATCAGATGATAGTGACAACACCCGAGAAATGGGATGTCATCACTCGTAAGAGCAGTGATATGTCTCTCTCAATGCTGGTGAAGCTCTTAATTATTGATGAAGTACATCTTTTGAATGATGACAGAGGCCCTGTGATAGAGGCACTAGTTGCCAGGACTCTGCGACAGGTGAAATTTTCTTGAACCATCAGTGCATTGTAATTTTGAAAAGTACTTCACTGTGATCATATTCATCTGTGGGATTATTTCTATCAAATTCTTTGTAATTTGGCAATGCTTCTCTGGAAAATGATACTGTCTTTTTTCCTTCCCTTTGATAGCTTTTGCCTTTTTTAACCACAGTATTGCAAATTGGATGCATTACCTTGATTTTGTTTATGTTGAGACTATTTTAGTCATGGCTGGAATGTAATTTTCATATTTGTATGTATGTGCTAGAGAATTCCTTATTGATGTTACTCCACTAACATTCTTTGAAATCTTTCATATCATTATAAACCCTTGTATGAGTGGGTGGAGAACTGATCAGTCTTTTCTTTCTGTCTCCTTTTCCTGTTTTGGGTGACAGGTTGAGTCAACACAGACAATGATACGCATTGTTGGACTTTCAGCCACTCTACCCAATTACCTGGAGGTCTTCTCTACAATATAGTTGAAACTTTCTTGTATATATTTCAGAGCTATTATCCAAATCTTTAAATCTTTACTCGTGAATTTTCCTAGGTTGCTCAATTTCTCAGAGTGAGTCCAGAGACAGGTCTCTTCTTCTTTGATTCTAGTTATCGTCCAGTGCCTCTTGCCCAACAGTATATTGGAATTAGTGAGCAGAACTTTGCAGCTCGCAATGACTTGCTGAATGAAATATGTTATAAAAAGGTATTTGTTTGTAGATGGACTCTCTTCGGAAGTTTATCAATCTTTACACTGAAAATTAATTGGAGCAATGGTACTCTTTGTTTCAGGTTGTTGATTCATTAAAGCAAGGTCATCAAGCAATGGTATTTGTTCATTCCAGGAAGGATACAGCAAAAACGGCTGAGAAACTGGTACTTTCATTTTTTTATAACTTGTGATGTTTATTAATAACAGCTATTGCTTGTAATCGTTGTTGACATTTACTTGCTAGATCAGATTGATTGGTTTAGATGGCTTTCTTCTTTGACACTACTGGTTCTGCAGTTTTCTATTATCATTTGTTATTTTTTTTCGCAGTTATCTACATGTATTTAATGTTTTCCTGATATTTACATGTGTTTTAATATCTATTTGTCTTCTGCTGCTGGTGAATGATGTGCAGTCCACTAAGGAATAATCCTCTTTGATGATTTTTTTTATCGGTCAGTTACATGCACATACTATTTTCTTTTTTTGGGTGGGGTGGGGGGGTGGCTGGGTGGGTTGGTGGTGTTTTGCCAGTTAGCTATCCTGACTGACTTACAATTAGACACCAGAACTATCAACTGAGCATTTGGATGAGACAGAATATTATGACAACCAATAAATGATGATATTATGATAAAATTTGCACGATCCTGTCTGTATTGGATTATAGATATGTAAGTTGACAATGTATTTCATCTGAATTTTATGAAGAACCTTCCCATCCTACTTGATTTCTGATTTCTAATTCTTCCTGGAAAACCACTGTGCCTCCAAAGTTTAGCCTTTTATCTAGACTCGGGTTGTTAGTAAGATTAACACTAATGACTTGTTGCATGTTAGGAGGCTCCATAAGTTGAGGATGTCAATCTTGGGCCTCCATTTTAATATTTGTAATCCTGTTTTAGTGGAAATTCTCAAAGCCATCTGGTTCTTCATTGTCAAATTTGTGGGAATTGTAAGTAGGCTATTTGGTATTGAAGGTGATACCCGGGTGATCCTGGGTGGGATGTTAAATTTGTTGCCAGTTTGTTTCATGGGTATCTGTATGAAAAATTACAAGGCTGTACAGTTGATCCCATTTTGGCAGTTACATGATGTGTTTGAATGGAGATAAATGCTATAATTTTGTAAGGATCACTTTTCCTTGACAATTTTCGTGACAGGATACTGTTTCTTGCATCTTCATGGTTCAGGATTTTGGGGATGTTACCTTGCTAACATCAAGCAAGACTGGAGTGCTATTTTATTTTCAGTTTGATATTCTTCTTGCATCTTTGGGAGGATATGCTATCTTGAAGTGTTTCATGTACATCCTTTCTCATTAATAATGCACTCATCCTTTGACTGAGAAAATAAGGAACAGGTCTTGCAACACTTTGATTTGTGGAGTGTCAATGTGTATCGATGTCTAAACTCAATACTCATTAAGTCATGGAAACAGAAACTTATGCCTCCACAGATATGCATGGAGAATGTGTATGTTTTGACCAATACTGGTGCATAGTCATAGTTGTTCACATTATATTTTACAGGTTGAACTTGCACGGAATAATGAAGATTTAGAGCTCTTTAGAAATGATGAACATCCACAATTTGCCTTATTCAAGGTGGGAACTGATGTATTTCGTTTTTTATTCTTGGTGCTTGTGAGGTTTATGACATTAATAGCTATCAAATTTATGCATTTCAGAAAGAAGTCATGAAGTCCAGAAACAAAGATCTTGTTGAACTCTTTGGAAGTGGGGTTGGTGTTCATCATGCTGGGATGCTAAGAGCTGACAGAGGTCTAACTGAACGGCTTTTCTCTGGTGGACTTTTGAAGGTAGAGTTCTGCTTTGCGCTTTGAAATTTTGCCTAACATCTTTGCTGAAATTCGATCATTTTCTGTTCTAGGTACTTGTTTGCACAGCAACTTTGGCATGGGGTGTAAATCTACCTGCTCACACTGTTGTGATTAAGGTTTGTGCTCATTATCACATGTATGTTCATTGGTTTTACTGTTGCCTAAATTCAATCCTTTCTGCAACCGTTTTCCATAGCTGCAACCATAGACAAAATGAAATCAATCTCAATGTATGTAAATTCACTTATTTGAAATTCTTAACTTAAAAGACAATTGGTATCTTATTAGTTAGAGAAAGTAAGTGAGCCTTTCCTTAAAAAAAAAGTAGAAATCACACTTGGAAGTAAAATTTCATTTCGACCAGGTGAACTAAAACCTTTGAATTGACATGAATGCAACATCTCATTTGACATGCGGCTCATTAAAGTAAATATCAAAGTGACATTGTTTAATAACAGAAAATGCATCGATGGCAGTGCTATGCGCATGAAGTTGTTCTTCATACTGGCTAGTTTCAGGAATACAATGCATAAGATAGCGTTTTTACATAGATAAAATCTCTGATATAGTTTTCATTTGCATTCCTCTTTCTATTAACCATTCTGATGTTATTCTCCAGGGGACACAGTTATATGATCCAAAGGCTGGTGGGTGGCGTGACCTAGGCATGCTTGATGTTATGCAGGTTAGATTCGGAGGAAATGTATCTAATTTCTTTCTTGCTTATTATCGGGGTTGTCTTTTTACAGTTCTCACGCTTTCATGTATACAGATCTTTGGAAGGGCTGGGAGACCTCAGTTTGACAAGAGTGGTGAAGGCATCATAATCACGTCCCATGACAAACTGGCATACTATCTAAGGTTGCTGACAAGTCAACTTCCTATAGAAAGTCAGGTAGTTATTTGTAGTTTGACTACAGGATGTCCAAGCATAATATTAGACTCATATTATTGGCGTGCTAGAGTTTCTAAATATGATTTGGAGTTTGGTTACTATGGAGTAGGTAACTTGGGTATCATCTTCCTTTGTCAACTCTGGAAGACCATCTTTTCGTTTGAAGTTTGGATTCTTTCACTTATGGCAAGGAACAGCACAGATTATTGAACAGCTTAATACAAAATATGGACTATGTTTTACTTGTTTGGAGTCTATTCTCCCATGTCTGTTACAAGATTTTATGTGTAGCTTGTCTGCAAAATGAAGTTGTGCTCTGTATGCATCTACGCTATTTGATCTGATATTACATTTGTTGAATTGTGATGAAGATTTTCATCTCTCGGTTTCTAGTAGATTGTAGTGACTCTGTTAATGAATATGGTTTAGGTATTTAATACTAGATGATAGTTACACTAACAGTAAAGCCACTTTATTTGCAATCATTACAAACAGTTCTAGTTGCAAACTTATCCACCTAAATAAATTAAACCTCTTAATCAATATGCTGGGTAAATCCTGGGTATGCATGAAGCATGCGGGAAAAAAGGTAACCTCATAATTTGGCAATTTGTACGGAAATCTTATATCCTTAATTTCCTGCAGAGTTGGATGGTCTGACCATCTGTTGTTGTTGAAGCCATGATGGAAATCTATTGAGTTCACAAGTTCTGTCTAGCAGAATAATGCAAATGGTTTATGTTGGGTTTTGCTATATGGTTTTATGTGTGGTGATGGTGCTTAAAATATCTTATATTCTGATTGTGCATTGAAATATATTCCATTTTTGCACTGATTCTATGTAGTTAAATGGCTGGTTCACATATTGGTTGTGATTTTTCCTTTGTGTTTGCAGTTTATTAGCTCTTTAAAAGATAATTTAAATGCTGAGGTCGCATTGGGTACTGTTACCAATGTCAAGGAAGCTTGTGCATGGCTTGGTTACACATATCTTTTTATCAGGATGAGGCAGAATCCTCTGGCATATGGTATCGGGTGGGATGAGGTATGTCTTCTATTTTATTAAGTTCTATGTCTACCCAACTGGCACTATCAGATCTCTACAAACAATGTTCACATGGTTCAACATGTTGAAATTGGGTTATCTTTAACGATTTACTTGATGTTTTAGGATGCATTTTCATTGCCATTGAAGTAATTATCCATGTTGCAACTTGATTGTCTTGAGAGTACTTTCTCAAACTCATTTTTAAGGGTGGTCACTAGTTGGGCTTCAATAGAATTTTTAATGAACAATTGTGATATTGGCCCATTATTGCCTTTAGGATAACCAATGAGACCTCCCAGGGGATGCAGGACATGCTAATGGGCTGTTCTGGTACTGGTTATAGGATTAAGCTTGAACAGTGTTTTACACCAAAGAGAAGATTGCATCACACTATCAAAAGCATATGGCTGGAAATCTTATTCATAAAAGCCTTTTCTGAAAACAAAGCATACAAGCATTGATATTTATAGACTCAACAACCTCTTAAAGCTTTATGTAGTTGAATTCCTAATCCAACAAGAACTTGGACTCTTAAATAGGAAACATACTGGCTTGACTTCTTAAAAGAAGATCTTTTTCAGAACTACTATCGTGTTACATATTATTCCCAATAAAAATCTACTTAATTAAGGATTAATAAGAGAAGAGAACATAAAATAAAAGCCTAGGCCCCGAAAATTTCCACCTAATCTGGAATTTAAGAAATTCCCTTGTCTACATTAACCACACAGAAATACAGGAAATCAGCTTGTTTTCTTGTCTACATCACCAGGTCTGGCTCATGTGAAAGCATATTGGATATGCTAGCAAATTACTATCATAGACTTTTGTGGCCTAATAAGTTCTCGTTTCTACAACAATCCTAATTCCCTAGGTATGCTAAATGGGTTCCTGAAATTATTTGCACCAGTCCTTAGTTGTAGTTCCCAATTGAATCATCAATGAGACTAACATCAATTATTTTACCTGCGTCTAAGAGTTTCTTTTGAATATCAGCACCACAGACAAAAACAAAACTCAAGCGCTGGTGTATCTTTTATTCACCACAATTAACTAATTATGAATCTTGAGCTACTGGTATAAATAAATTAAATCTGAAGAAGATAAGAGCTCCATAGACTTTGTATATAAGGTTAGCTAGATAATCAAGTTCCAAGGGCAGAAGTGAGGGAAGAAAGACTTACAAATAGGCCCCAAGTTCCCCTCTTGGATCGAGCTAGGGAGTTTCTTGAAAGGGACATTATGAGCCTCAAGATATGGCTGGAGACATCACAAAGAAGGGTGAGAGTTGAATTTTACAGATTTTGATGGTAGACTTGACACAACAACCTTCTCTAATTGGTTAACTGCAATTGAGGAGTATTTTGATTGGTATGAGATATCTGATGAGAGATGTGTTTAAGCTTTGCTAAGATGAAGTTAGTAGGCTTAGCAAAAGTGTGGTGGACTGGTATTGAAGGTGATATCTAGGGCAGCCACCAATTGGCACTTGGCAAGAAATGAAGGCAAAACTTCAAGAAAAGTACTTCTCTTGTGATTACCATGACAAGAATTGCAAACAACTTGTCAATTCAAAACAAGGCAGCATTTCAGTTGTAGTGTATATATGCAGAAATTTGATGAAATGAAGACGCAGGGTCAAATTATTGAAGATTCTCGTCTCACATTGGCAAGGTTTAAGGGCTGACTGGAGAAGAGAACTACTTCAACAACCACTATATGGCATAACATGCATTTCAAGTGGCACTGGACATGGAAGAATACTTGAAAGTGCCAATTACCAGGAAATTGCAGTCTTAACCAAGGGATTCAATAATGCCAAGGGTTAAAGATAATTGCAGAACTTTTTGGACAAATCCCACAAAACCCCATCCACAACCATATCAAGTAGCATGGATTGATAGCACCACTATACTAGTAACCGAGTGTTTGGTTTCTAAATCTTATGATTAGTATAAGGATTCTATTTGGTGTTATAGTTCCTAAATGTCACACGCATACTCTTGGGTGACCAATGACTTTATGATCGTTCTCTGTCTCATTATGGAGGAGAGAACACTTACCATTTCAATTGCAATGGTAAGGAAAATCACTCTTCATCATATGAGCACTAAAATCAAGAGGGCCAAGCAAGCTAAATGAAGGCACCAATTCAATTTATGTATGTGTGTGGATGGTCATGCTATCAATAAGATAACTATCAAATACTACTTTACAATCCCAAGGCTTGATGACATGATGAGTGGAGCTACTATATTTTCTAAGCTAGATCTTAACAGTGGTTATTGTCATATATATGTAAGCCCTTGGGATGAGTGGAAAAAACTATCTAAGACAAAGGATGGCCTATATGAGTGGCTGGTCATGCCTTTTAGCTCATGCAATGCACCAAGCACCTTCATGTGAATGATGACAAAGGTAATTCACCCTTTTCTTAGCAAATTTCTAGATGTCTACTTTGACGGTATATTGGTTTATAACAAGTCTAAAGAGCATCACCTTTTCTACCTCCAAAAAGTCATGAAAGCTTTACAACAAGAAAGTTTTATCAACATGAAGAAGGGCTTCGTCATGAGCTCCCGAGCTGTATTTTAGGTTTCATTGTGTCAACAAGCAAATCCAGAGAAGGTTAAAGCTATTTTTGACTATCCTATCCCTACTACTTTACATTAGGCGAGGAGTTTTCATGGGCTAACAACATTTTATGAGGGTTTATTCAAAATTTCAGCACTATCATGGCTCCAATAATTGTTTGCTTAAAGAAAGGAAACTTTGTTTTGATAAAGAAAACTTCAAAAACCTTTGAAGAAGTCAAAACAAAAATGTTAAGGTTCCAGTTTTAAAGCTGACAAAATTTGATGCAATGGTGTTCATATTATCTCATTCACAAGGAGTTTGTTCTCAATTTTGACCATAAGGCTCCCAAGTACATCAATAACCAAAGAAAGTTGAACCTAAGACATGGAAAATGGGTTGAATTTCTACAAGCCTATACCTTAATCAAATAGAAGGCTAGAACTAAAAATAAAAATGTTGATGCTCTTAGTCGAGTGTTATTTTTGGTTACCGTTATGGCAATGAAGGCTGTGGGCTTTGAGCATTTGAAGAATGAGTACTCTAGATGCAAGGATTTCAACATTATATATTCTGAGACATGAGCAGGAATTCAAAGACTTATCTTTTCCAAGATGGACATTTTGTTAAGTAGCGTTTGAGATAAAAAGAGACAGAGATGGAGACAGTGGGATAGATGAGACATGTCTCACTATATGTACAAGTACATGAATTCACTCCAAAACTATTCTATAGGCAGCCAAATGTTGGCTTTAGTAGTAGTATGGAAGCGGCACACTGCGCTATCCCGAGTTGTTCATTGCGTGTTAGCTGAGGGTCTTTGACGACCTTGGTTTCTTCTCTTCCCTCTTCTCTCTCTTCTTGGGATTCGAGTTAGGTCGCCAAAATTAAAAGGAGTCCTGTCATTTTATTTTTGTATTAAATTTGGTTTTCATTATTTTTATTTTTATTTGTTTTCTTTTGAATTATTTTTTTGATTGATTTTTTTTTCAATTTTGGCTCGCAACATTTGGTTTCATTTAATTTTTATACCAAATTTAATCTTTATTCTTTTGATTGCTTTTTATTTTTTTTATTCTTAATTGAATTTTTTTCAATTTCATCTCTTAACATTTAATTTCTTTTTATTTTATCAAATTTGGTTATCTTTTAAGTGATATTTATTTTTTAGATTATTTTTTGATTTTTTTTTCAAGTTGATTGAGAATTTAGCTTCGTAATTTTTTTGGGTTTGACATCTATGGGGTTAGTCAAGACCTTATGATTGGGTCACAGGTTTCAATGATTAGCTGAAATTGATTTCGGTCCTTTGTAGATCATTTTTTAAAGTTGACATTTTTTTTAAAAATTTTCTTCATTCAACATTTGGTTAGTTGAGGATTGAGCTTCGTGAATTTTTTTCAGTTTTCTTTATATGGGATTATACTAATCTCCTTTCTTGGGTCATGAGTTTGGTGGGTTAATCCGGGTTGATTTAAGTATTTTTTTTCATTGCTTTTTTCCTAAAATTGATTTTTTTATTTCAATTTTGCCATTAAACATTGGATTGTTTGAGAATTAAGTTTCATAATTTTATTCAATTTGTTTTTGATCAAGATATCTAGGTCTCACGACCACGTCATGAATTTGACAGCCTGACTTGCATGGACTTGGATTTGTTTGTTTTGTCCTTTTTTTAATTTGATTTTTTTTCAATTTTTTCCTCCAATCGAAGGTTAAAGTCTATTTTGTAATCACCTTTTCATTTATTTTTTGCTCTTTATCAAATGTGATCATTGAGGGAATATTTAAAAGTATTGGGAGGATATATTTTTGTAATATTGTCAAGCGTTATTTTTTTGAGTCGATTTTTTTTTTAATTTCAGTTTATTTTCTGTTGTTGCTTATATTTTTTTTAATTATACTATTAAATTAATTGAGTTTATGGAATCCAATCAAGTTAATGACCGAGTCTTGGATTTTTCTCGCTTCTTTAAAAATACTAGCGTTGCCCGAGCAAAAGAATTCCTAGTTAAAACTAAAATTCTTTATATAAAATGATTACTAATTAAAACTTACTTAACTAATAGAATCCATCTAGTATTAGGATTTATAAATAGTAAAATAATAATTAAATTAAAATTAGAAAAAAAGAATCCAATTACAACAAAGTAAATAAAGACAATCCTGCAAAGTAAATTCCAAGCCTTATTTGAATGCTTTTCTGATCTCTATTCATTTTGAAATTTTAACACAATAGTAAAAAGATTCTTCAGAAATTTCTATTAAACTTTTAGCTCGATTCAATGGTTGGATTAAAAGTTATGCTTGATTTACCAAACTGCATTTTGAACTCTTCTTAAACCCTTCAAAACCTAAAAATCTCAACCATTAATAAAATAATGCAATAAACATTATTATGCCAAGAATATTGAAGAACTTTCCCCACTTCAGATTTGTATGAGCCCTAGGGTGATGCTAGGTTTGTTTTCTCCCTTTTAGATTACTTGATCCTTAGTTCATTGTTGTTACTCGCCCAAACCACAAACGTAAGCTAAAGACACCACAATACCCACCTAAAGCCAATTTTCCATTTCCTAACCTATCAGTTCTTTTATTGCTTGTAAAACTTAGTAGTTAGGTGCTGTAATTGAAGATCTTGCATAAGATTGAATTGCACTCCAAACCAGAGTCATGCACATTTTGATTAAAAAATCAAGATTCATCTCTCGCTTTTGAAGATATAAGGTTAAATTCTCAATGCTTTTACAAAATATTGTTTGGATCTTCATGTTTATCTGGTACCAAAAACACTTTGTGATACTTGTTACAATTGTTTGAAATTATGATCCTTCTTAATTAGGTTGAGAGCATAAGCATCATCCCTTTCTACTGAAATGATTGAGAAATTTGGCATTAAAGACAATATTGCTAGAAATTGCTAATAATTCACACTCATGATAGCCACAAATATTATGAATTTGCTTGTGATAGTTACCTAATGTTCAATCACTACTGCAACCTCATGATTCGATTCTCTTGTCTACTTCGAGACTTTGCTCAAACTGAACTTTTGCATTAATGTATGCATGGACTCATGCATGCATATAAGTTTATTTGTTTGTTTTACTTCCATGTCCTTGATATAGCATGAACTTGAATGGTCTTGAATCTAAAAAGACGTCCTTGTTATACTTTGTTTCCACATGACGCTTATGTGAAGAATCTTTATGTGCTTTTAGGTCATTGAAGACCCTTCGTTGAGTTTAAAGCAGAGAGCTCTTGTAACAGATGCTGCACGTGCACTTGACAAAGCTAAAATGATGCGGTTTGATGAGAAAAGTGGCAATTTTTACTGCACAGAGCTTGGTCGCATTGCAAGCCACTTTTATATACAATATTCTAGCGTTGAAACTTACAATGAATTGTTGAGGCGCCACATGAATGATAGCGAGGTTATTTTTTACTATCCATGGTTTCACCATGAGTAACATCAGTTTACAAAATGTTATGGTTCTTTTCTATGTTCTCGAGTTTTGTGAAAAAAAGCTGTCAGAATTTTTAGTGTACAATGTTTCCCAGTAATGACTTATTTAGGGATTATATGTTAAGCCAGTATTTTCAGTTGCACTGGACTGTGATACCATCTCTCTAATCTCTGATCTCTAATTACTATTTGCCTTTTCCTTTCCATCATCTTATTTAACTTTAGGTTGCTTTGCTCCTGTGGTAGGTTATTGACATGGTTGCCCATTCCTCTGAATTTGAGAATATTGTTGTTCGAGAAGAGGAGCAGAATGAGCTGGAGATGTTGCTGCGCTCATCATGCCCTTTAGAAGTTAGGGGCGGTCCTTCAAACAAGCATGGGAAAATTTCAATTCTTATTCAGGTTTTTAGCTTTTCTTGTGTTATTAATTGTCCCTACCATAGTTTAAGAAACCATTCTATCTGACTCTTGTTTTGTTTATGTCAACTTGCAGTTGTACATATCTCGTGGCTCGATTGATACCTTTTCACTGGTTTCTGATGCTTCATATATCAGTGCAAGCTTGGCTCGTATCATGCGGGCATTGTTTGAGATTTGTTTGCGCAGAGGCTGGAGTGAGATGTCTTTATTCATGTTGGAATACTGCAAGGCTGTAGATCGCCAAATCTGGCCTCATCAACATCCACTTAGACAATTTGACAAGGATCTTTCAGCAGAAGTTTGCCTACTGAACTTTGATTTACGTTTTTTATCCCCAGAATGCACCTGTGGTGACCATTGTTTGACATCACTTTGTACCTGGTCCAGATATTGCGGAAGCTAGAAGAACGAGGATCTGACTTAGATCATCTGCAAGAGATGGAAGAAAAGGATATCGGAACACTTATTCGTTATGCTCCTGGAGGAAGGGTAATCTTTTTGTATGGAGTGATGTTCTATATTGTTTTGTGTTGGTAGAAATAATACTGACTTTAATTATATAATTTATTATTATTTTGTTATTTTTTGGGGATTGGTGAACATGGAAGTCGGTTAAGCAATATTTGGGATATTTCCCAAGGATCCAGTTATCAGCAACTGTAAGTCCAATCACCAGAACAGTATTGAAGGTAATTATAGTCAATTGCTTCCATATATCTCCAGGATTATAGATTCCATTCTATCAATATGGATACATCATTATGATGTTTAATTTCAAAATGCAGCTGGATTTGCTCATAATTCCAGAATTCATATGGAAAGATCGTTTCCATGGTGCTGCTCAACGTTGGTGGATTCTTGTTGAGGTGTTGTCGTATATCTCCCAATGTGATTCCTATGTAGTTAGAGGATGAAATTTTGATGATTTGCTTCACTCTAAAACTGGAAGGGGCTTTAAGGATAAATTCTTGTCTGCTAATATGCATTTTGAACTGGAAGTGTAAAACCTTTTAACTCTAAATTTCAGTAACTATGCCATCTCAAATATTTATTTGGCAACTTAGTTTCTAATCAGTTTTCTTAAAACATGAAAATTCTATCGGTAATTTCTCCATAGAAAAATATTACTTGGTGCGTTTTATTCTCTTGTAATTGCAAGATTGGGTGTAGAAAATGTTGGTAAACAGGCTTGTTACACTCACTTATTGAGCTCATGACTGCACTATCACATGATGATTGATTTAAATTTTGGACTTACAGAAGTTCTCCTTTACTGGGTATGCATTGCAATTTCATGTGTTGAGAGGTCATGATTTGACTAGTCTTTTTTACCTTTGACATTGTTTCTAATGAGTGCAACTTTGACATTGTCTCTAATGAGATGCACAGTTTTTTTCATATGTAACTGAGGCCTAATTAACAATTCAAACAGGATTCTGAGAATGATCACATCTATCATTCCGAGCTTTTCACTCTGACAAAGCGGATGATTCGTGGGGAACCTCACAAGCTATCCTTCACTGTGCCAATTTTTGAACCACATCCCCCACAATATTACATTCGTGCTGTTTCTGATTCTTGGTTGCATGCTGAATCTTTCTACACCATATCTTTCCATAATCTCACGCTACCAGAGGTACTCATTGTACTTTAGATGATCGTTTGAACATTTCTTTATGGCAATTTTCTTCTCTTACCAAGTTCTGTCTGTCCAGGCTCGTACTTCACATACAGAACTTCTAGATTTGAAACCGCTTCCTGTAACTTCACTTGGGAACCACACTTATGAAGCCTTGTACAGTTTTTCTCATTTCAATCCTATACAAACGCAGGTGTAGTCCATTATATATAATTTCTGTTGGTTTATTTCATGGTTTTAGCTATTTTAAACTGTTCATCACTTTTGACCTTATGAAAAGTATTCTGCAGTTGTGATTTGATGCTTTTGTTTGTGAGTTGCAGATCTTTCATATTCTGTATCACTCTGACAATAATGTTCTGTTAGGAGCTCCCACTGGAAGTGGGAAAACAATAGCTGCTGAACTTGCTATGCTTCGCCTCTTTAATACACAGCCTGACATGAAGGTACTATTTTTCACAGTTTTTGCAATGCAAAAGACATTATATGCAAACATAAGTTATTGAGAAAATGCAAACCTAAAAGGGCAAGGGCTGTTTCCAGCTAAATGTGCGTTGCTTTTTGGTATGTTCTGGAAGCGCAAACCACTATGACCAATATTTTGTGAAAGAACAAGAGACTAAGGTCCTTGTTGGATTTAATTATGCTCTGAAAATAAAAATAGGTTTCTTGTTATACCAACTGATCCATTAATTGGAAGATTTTTTAAGTGTTTTTGACCCAGGAATGCAGTATGTTTAGTTATTTCTCTAAATGCAGGTTATTTACATAGCACCTCTGAAGGCTATTGTTCGAGAAAGAATGAATGATTGGAGAAAGCATCTTGTCTCTCAGCTTGGGAAACAGATGGTGAGAACATTTATTCACTTGCTTTATACATATACTATATATCAAAGCATGAAGCCACAAAAAATTCTTCACTTGAAAAATATCCTTAGCGTTGGTGACTTAATAGGAGACATGTTAATATACTAATACTATGCACAAACTCAAATATTTTCCAAAATGATCTCTATAACATGTAATTATAAGTGACCTAATGGTTTATTGGTACTACTAAGTTATTTAAAATATTAAAATTTTATTTTCTTCAAAATAAATTTTAAAGAAATTAAAGACAGTATTTTCTGGAGATGTGAATCAAAATAGTCTGTACAAGGTTTCTATTTAAAGGAGAATAGAAATCAGAAATTAAATCAAATCATATATCCTTAAGTTATAGGAGTTGACTAATACTACCACATTTATAGACAGCCTAATATAAAATTTTTTATTTTACAACACACCCTTTCAAGCTAGCTTAAAGATATCTTCCATGGCTTGCTAGCTGATCAAGTAGTCAAATTGTAACATTTGTACCCTCGTTTGTTTGGGGCATATCCAATGAAAACACATTTTTCAATTCTAGGATTAAGTTTAGAATGGAATTTGTTTGCATGTGAACACAGACTATGCAACAAAAAACTCTTATTGGCAAATCAGATTGTGTTCGTGTAGCATGAAAAGATAGTTTTACACCCAACATAATCTTGTGTGATCATCTATGAATGTAAAACCATTTTTTTAAGATACATTAGTGATCTTTGAAGGGCCCCATGACTATGAATTAAATAAAATGGTTTAGAAGCAAGATAGGATTTTGAAGGATATGTAGCACAATAACTTTTTGATAAATGACAACTTTCACTTTGAAAAGATAAACAATTCAATTTTTTTAAAATCTCAAAAAATAAATGTTTAAGACAGAGAAGACTAGGATGTCCAAGTCTAAGATGTCAAAGCATTATTTGTTCACTACCAGACATTGAACTTATACTACTAAAGCCTCCATTTTTTTTTTTTTTTATTATTATTGCCGAACAAGTTGTCATTAAGGTAGTGAAGCCTATCTATCATCCTAGCCCTGTCAATCATCTTCTCCGAGCTCCGGTCGTAAAATATACAGGATAGAATCATAAAAAATAACATGACAGTGACAATCTTTGGTTAGTTTACTCATGGACATAAGATTGCAAGTAGGTTTAGGAACATGGAAGACAAATTTAAGATTCATACTCTTAGAAATTGTTATTCACCCTTTTCTTGCAATAGGTGAGAAACTACCATTTGTAATTTTTATTTTCTCATTAGGATGGGAATGACTAGTCATATAATCGGATACACCTGAATCATTGATCTAAGAAGCAAAATTTGAACAAGAAGATAAGGCACAAGGATGACTATCTATTTGAACCAAGGAAACATTAGGAATACCATTTGAAACAATATAGTCGGTGATCAAATCCTTGCTCTGATATTATGAAAACAAATTACTCTGGAAATCAGTATTTTGACTTGAATCAAAATAGTTTGTACAAGGTTCCTATTTAAAGAATAATACAAGACAAGAAATCAGGAGCCAAATCAAATCATATTTCCTAATTAGGAGTGACTTCTAATTTATAGGTGTTAACTAATACTATCAAATTTATAGAAAACCTAATATAAAATTTTCTATTTTACAACAACAACAATATAATATTTTATTTGTTTTGTGATCAAGTCTTGGAGATAGATTATTTTAAAACAAGTATACATGTAAGCTAGTAACTGCAAGTGTTTGTTTATTTGTGTGCATGTGAGTGTCTGCTAGACATTAACTATGCTTATGGAATTAAGATTATGTTTTTCATCAGGTTGAAATGACTGGAGATTATACTCCTGATTTGATGGCTCTCTTGTCAGCTGATATCATTATATCCACTCCTGAGAAGTGGGATGGCATCAGTCGTAATTGGCATAGTAGAAGCTATGTAACAAAGGTGCGTTTCTGTTATATTTGGCTGCTACTTTTGAATGAAATTGTTGTTTCTCATTCAATTATTATTTACCTCATTAGACATTTGCTTCAATTTCATTGATAGGTTGGACTTGTGATCTTAGATGAGATTCATTTACTGGGAGCTGATCGTGGACCTATCCTTGAGGTATTAATGGCAAATTTCTGTTTCTTGTTCCTGAGCATTTATTGTAATAGAACCTCAGAATTTGTCTTATTTATTATTTCAGGGTTATCTATTGATGAACGAGATTAATTTTTCTTTTTTTTTTGGATTTTATTCATATGTTTTATGTAGCATTTTATTTTATTTTTGCACTTGTCCCTGTTTTCTGTCAAGTTACTACTTTTTCAAAAAATTGTTCTAATTCTTCTTTTACTTGGGATTAATTCATATATTAAACGGTGGCTCAAACTGATTGCAGATAGTTTGGGTTCGAGTTCCAACAGAATTTTATAGGGGATGGTAGATTAGGCAACTTCTTTTTCTCGTGATTGTACTTTAATCTTATCATGGGCTTGGCATTCTAATCAGAAGGCCATTGATGATCAACTGAGCTGTTTTGACAATTCCTTGGTTTGACAGCTTTCGAAGTGGTTTCAAAGTGAAGTTTTTTTGCTAAAATTTGTTAATTTATTCGGTTAGTTGAGGGAAGTATTGAAAAAAGAGGTCTAGGCATTGAATTGTTTAAATGCTTAGAGCCAACTCGATATTACATTTTATTTCATTGGTCTATAAATTGTTTGCTGTTCCTTTGACAACATTGAACTTTTTGCTTCCAGGTTATTGTTTCTAGGATGAGATACATATCATCACAAACAGAGCGCGCAGTGCGTTTTGTAGGTCTTTCAACTGCTTTGGCAAATGCAAGGTGTGTGCATCTGATTCAATCTCAAGCACCCAATTCTTGCATTATTGGTTCATGATAACTTGCTTTCTGTTTAACATCTAAGAAACTGAATTTGGTCTTTTTTTTTCAGCCCGTCTACATTTTTTTAACATTAACATAAATCCCTTTATTGGGTTAAATAAAAAAATTTCAATTAACCACAAAAAGGAGTATCAACAACTACCAAGAGAGAGAAAAATGTTTCAACCAAAAAATGAGGAAATAAAATCCAAGATGATCTCAACTAGCCTGTATACCATTGTTGCACAAGATTCTTTCAAGATATTAGTACAAAATCAAAGTGACAATAAATAACAAAAATATGAATCTCATGTATTGATGGGCGCCAAAAACTCCCAAAACATAACAACAACAACAACAACAACAATAAATAAAGTATGTACCTTGAGAACTAAACTAAGAGTGGAGCCCAAAACTCTGATAAATGTTCTTCCCTTTGCGGCTGATAAAAGCTCAATTGTTCCCATATAAAATTTTCTGTATGTATTATTGAGAATTGTTGCCAATGATTTATTCTTTGATAGATGCATTAGGTATTATAATAAAGACAACTATTTTTGCTTACTGTCAATGGTCTAAAATGTTGGGTTGATGCTTAAATATCTTACTTTCCCACTAATATCTTGTCTTTTTTCATCAATTCATTACACCTCAACAATATCCCCTTTCATAATCCTTTACCTCCTTTTTCTCAAAATCTTCAAAGAATTTGTTAATATGTTTATTAGAATTGATATTGAAATGTGATGAAATTTACCAGTTATGCCATTGGATATTACTAATGCCAAATATTATTCATGCAGTACCAAATTAAAATGAATACTCTTTCTCCACTCTTCAGGTGTCTGCGTGGTTATTCCTTCATCTTACATGGTTTCTAATATCTCAAGTTTTTTTTTTAGTTTTTCTTCTAATTATTTTCTGCATCAAATGTTGTCAATTCTGAAATTTTCTTAAGGTTTTTATTCTTTTTAATATCTTTTAATCTTGTACTTATTATTTATTTATTTATTTTTTATCATCTCTACTTCTACCAATGTCCTTTCATCTGTAATTGCTTTTACTCTTTTATTTGTAATCTACCTTTTAAATTTAATTCTTCAAGAACATTAAAAAAAATTAGCCAAACAGCATGAGAAATTGACCATTTGACATCAAGAGATGTGTAGTCCTGCTTATACAATCTATAGAATAGTTTAGTGTTGAGGCTTAACTGATTTGAGTTCCATGCTATTAACATCGTCTCTTTTAAGAAGTACAAGCCATCTTATATGTAATTTGATCAAAAGTCCATTCTATTGTTTCCTAATTTAATATGAAATTTCATTTCTTTTGGACTAAAGATGAAATGAATTTAAACTAACTTTAGCATAATATTTTATGTAATATAATTTCAAAAAACATTTCTCATGTGTATTGCTCATGGATAGACAATTTCTCTTTTCCTTTTTGACAGAAAAATAGACTAAACTCACAATGCAAACATGTCTTCCATGATACAATTGCAATTGAAGTTAAGTGAGAATAAGAAAAAAAGTAAGATTTACAGTGCCATATAAAGGAGGAAAGAGGATAAGAGGAGTTTTACATAATCTTATATTATTGTTTTGAAAGTGAATTGAGGATGGTTATGAAAACATTATGCTGGTCAAATCAATCTACTTTCAGAATAGGAAGGAACTAGTTTGAGAAGTTCCTTAAAGTTTTGCTATTTTTTTTTTGCTACTAAAATTTCTGATACTTGTGTACTCAGCTGTATCACATTGATTATCTCATTAGTTGAGTTTTCCAAAGAAAAAAAGACCACATAGCTGTATTGCTCTATTGCTACTATGATGTCTATTCCACTAATGCTAATCGTTAGTGCTTTAGTAGCCTTTTCTTCCATGGTTTTGGTGCATTTAAGATGCTAATGATAAATTTTTTTATTGGAATTCTTGTCTTATGATCTTTATTTATTTAGTGATTTGGCTGATTGGTTGGGTGTTGGTGAAATCGGGCTCTTCAATTTCAAGCCAAGTGTGAGGCCTGTGCCTCTTGAAGTTCATATCCAGGCAAGTAGATGCTATATTTTTCATGGAAATTTATCTCACAACTGAAATAATGTCCTTTTCTTTTCTCTTTTGTTTAAAGAAGAGTGTTTCATTAGAAAGAGAAGATTACGCAAGAAATGGGCCTTTTCAATCTTCAGTCATCTTTTGATTGTATGGTAGCTAAAAATATTTTGTCGTCAAAGCTTTTGATTATCATAGTCAGTTTTGTAATGAATTGGTTGTGATGCTTGAGGTAGGAACTGCAGCCCTATGTTTTTGTCCGTAAACTTAAGTGTTGCTTTAATAGGAAATCATAAAATCCTATATTGATCTCCAACCCCAAGTGGCTCTAGAGTACATCTTAGCCAACAATCAGGTGGTGTGCTTCTCCGCATGACAAGATTGTTGCCTCTTCCTCAACTTTTCACACATTGTTTTAGGCACACCTATTGGAAGCAAAACTACACTTTACAGACAAAATGCTGTGTTAAAAGTTGGAAGGGGTGTTAGGAAGAGGCAACAATGCACACAACCTGGTATGCTGTAAAGTTTAGATTGTTGGCTGAGATGTATTGTAGCCACTCGGTGTTGGAGATCAATATAAGGTTTAATAATCTTCTATGCCAGAGTTATTTTTTCTGGTAGATGCATTAGGTTTAGGTATTGGACCTTTGCCTGCTTATTTATTGTTCTTGTATTTTTCTTTTTGTTGCTGCCCACTTTGTTCACCGTGTTTTAGAGTTGGTCTTTGTGTGTATATTACATATCTGAAAAATTGGTATTGCTTTCGTTCAACTTCTTAGATCAGGACGTTTTTGCCGAGATTACCTAAAATTTATGTAATAACCTTTGGTCCATAAGACTTGTAATTGTAGAAATTATTGTTCAACCTAATGTAGATCTTTTTGTTGATATGGAAGCGATTTTGCATTTGACAAGTAGTTGCTTTTTATGGACAGGGATATCCTGGAAAGTATTACTGCCCAAGGATGAATAGCATGAATAAACCTGCCTATGCTGCAATATGCACCCATTCACCAACAAAACCAGTTATCATATTTGTTTCATCTCGTCGCCAGACAAGGCTCACTGCTCTTGACCTTATTCAGGTGAAGCGCATCATCACATCATGGCATGTTGAATAGTCCTATTACAATACATTTTAAACATTGTGTTTTTATGTTATGTAGTTTGCAGCTTCAGATGAACATCCTAGGCAGTTCCTCACCATGACAGAAGAAGTGCTGCAGATGGTTCTCTCTCAGGTCACTGATCAGAACCTCAGGCACACCTTACAGTTTGGGATTGGGTTGCACCATGCAGGTCTGAATGAAAGAGATAGATCTCTGGTTGAGGAACTTTTTGCAAATAACAAGATCCAGGTTTCTATCACCTGAATGATCTATTTTTTTTTCCATACCCAGTAAGCACATACTCCAAACAGAAAATGAGACTATTGATTCACAGGTATTGGCATGTACTAGTACACTGGCATGGGGTGTAAATCTTCCAGCCCATCTAGTTATTATCAAGGTGAGACATAAACATGCATATATACTCTTATGTTATATTATTACAGATTTCATTGGAACTTCACCACTAGTTTGTGAATTTTTTTTTACCATTTTCGTGCTATGCACCATTACTGTACTTGGATTACACATGCTGGCACTAATGTAAATTTGGCAAGATTTTATCTGGCCTTTGATTTGTCTGTCACAATATTTCTTATGCTTCGGGGTCATTAACATTTCAAGCTCGTTTTGCTCTTCACCAGACACCACAACTCTACCAGTAGTTGTTAAGTGGCTTGAAATTAATACTTCCATACATGTCTCATTCATTATGTAAACCTGAAATAATACTCGTGGAGTTTGTTGTTCTGTTTGGTTTCTGAATCGATCATGTGATGGTATAGAAATCTTTATAAGCTTGATTGTTAATTGTGTGCCATGTTCAAAAGCAAAGTTGAGGCATTCTGCCCTCTGTAGTGTATTGTGTAAACTTCAAAAAGATGCTGGCATCCAACATCCAAACTCGAACTGTAAAAAGTAGTTTTATGGAAAGTCATAGGAAAAGAAAAAGAAAATGATGAGAAGAAATATGACAAAGTAATAAACCTCTGACTGCTAATCAGTTTATTGTGATTCCCTGAATGCCTTTTAAATTACCAAATTCAGATATCTATATCTACTTACTCTCCAGGGAAAGTTCTTTCTTTGCAAACTATGGATGTTTATTTCAAAAAAATGTGCATCTCTTTTCCAGGGAACTGAATATTATGATGGAAAAGCAAAGAGATATGTAGATTTTCCAATCACAGATATCTTGCAAATGATGGGTCGTGCTGGCCGTCCACAGTATGATCAACATGGCAAAGCTGTTATTCTTGTTCATGAACCCAAAAAGAGCTTCTATAAAAAGGTTAAGAGTACCATTAGTAATTTGTATGTGTTTTATGGTAATTTTAATTGTACTCTTTTTGGAAGCTGGGCTCAACTCTGATGTTCTTTAATTTCAGTTTTTGTACGAACCATTTCCAGTTGAGAGTAGTCTGACGGAGCAATTGCACGAACACATCAATGCAGAGATAGTGACTGGCACAATTTGCCACAAAGAGGATGCAATGCATTATCTTACATGGACTTACTTGTTCCGTAGATTGGTATGATTTTGATGATTCTCACTTTGAGGAAGAAATGTTTACTCTGATAAGAGTTTGCCTTCCTATATTATGATCTTTCAGCTCCAGCTCTTCATTTACAAGTCAGGTTATTAATAGTCCAAAAAGTATATATATAAAAAAACTTTAACTCAGTGGTCTTTCCTACCTGCAAAATTTCTGTGGAAGTCTCTCATCATGTAGAAATCTTATTATTAGCTTTTGGAAGTTAAATTTTACCAGTTTCTGTTATCTAGATTGCGATTAAGTGTTAAGATTTTTCAATATCTTGTTTTGTAGCATTTCTCGAAAAAGATTATTATTAGTATTAGATAGATGGAATATTGATATTACACGACTAAATGGTTGGCTTATTTAACAAGTTACTTGGTCAATATTCATTAAAATGAGTTTGAATTAAGTCTATTGTTCACTTGTGCTGTAAAAATTGGGTAAAATTATTTTGAGTCTGTGAGGTTTTAGTGAGATTCAGCTTTAGTCTCTTAGCTTCTAAAACCTTGTTCTTGAGATTTTGTTCTGTGCTAGAATATAACTTTTTTTTTACTAATTTTTCAATTAAAAACATACACCGCTTGAAATATAGTGTTGGTTTTAAAAATTACCCTGTTTGCACTAAAAGTTGAGACTTGAAAGTAATTTGCCCTATAAAAAATTTGAGCCTGTTTTCATGTTGTCTTGGTCATTTCAGTAGTCCTGGCATTGCTAGCATTGGCAGATTTGCCTGAGACTCGAATAGCAACATGGCATTAATGGAAGGATAGAAACTGGTTTTAAATGTTGGAAATATATATAATAAATTTAGGAGTTAATAGAGACCACAAGGTTTGTGGTCAATCAAACTTCTAGGAATTAAATAGCGTTCAACAGGTGTTTAGTCACCACATAGGCTTGCCTGCACTGTCTCTATAACGTCATGAATCAAAGTTGTTTTTTTTTTTTTTTTTAATATAAAACACCACTATTAATGTATAATATGACATTATAAAACATGTATGCGTTAGTAGCACTATTAATATTGAGTTGTCCACAACTCCATTTCAAGTTATAGTCAACTTATTAATATTAGTACCATGTTTAACTTTCAACCCGTTGCCTTGGAGAGTTTTATCCTCTGCAGTGAGCATAAAGGAGAGGATAGTGAATCAAATAGTGATGAAATCACAAAAAATACATCATAAATATAAGTAAAACAGAAGGTAAACTATGATTGATTTTCTTTTAATGTCATAAAATAAAAATATGTAAATAAGAATCTTCTTGTTTGTGAGTTTTGGGTATTTTATCTGTGCTATGGCAAATATCCAGGGCACATAAATTGCCATCTTTTGTTGGTGGCCATGATTAAAATAAGACCTGTTGAATTAAGATGTGTACCTGATAAAAATGTGCTAAGCTTGTAAAGAAATGAAAGGCTTTGGGTTTCTCTATTTTTCTTTTCCATTGCTGAATGACGATGAATAAAATATTCTTTTACTGGACACTCTGGAATGATCAACTCTGTAGCATGACAATATTCCCTATGTAGAAGCCACAATATCAATTATATATTATATTTTGTTTTTAGTATCCATGTATTATATTTTGAGCATTCACCTGCAAAAGATAAGTCATAAATCTCTCTTGCAGATGGTTAATCCAGCCTACTATGGGTTAGAGAATGCGGAGGCTGAAACTCTGAATTCTTATTTGTCTAGGTAATAAGGACCTAGTTGTTTCTTTTAAGAGTATTTCAGCTGATTAAATCACCAAATTGATTCTAGTTTTACTTTAAAATTCATGATCGGTTAGCTGACACAATTCCTATAATTCAAAAGATGTTCTACTCAAAAAGTATTTTGATTAATGACTTGTGCGTTTCAAACAATGGCATATGCATTGCAAACATTAGCATATTTTAGAAGTCAATGCTAAACGATAAAGAATTGGTGTTCCTATGATAAGAATTATAAATGTGAATAATAGTTAGTCTATTTATTTTGTGCTTACTTTCTTCTCATTAATTTTTTTTATAAAAGAGCATATAATGTTGATTATAATAACATCAGCAGGCCTTTAAATGGACCGCATCATTTCATGGGATCTGTTCTGTTACAATTTGTGATTTTCTTTCGGTGACATCAATAGGAATTTTTGGCAGATTAGTGCAAACCACATTTGAAGACCTGGAAGACAGTGGGTGTATAAAGATGGATGAGGAAAATGTTGAGTCCATGGTGTTGGGTACGATAGCATCACAATATTACCTTAGCTACATGACTGTATCAATGTTTGGGTCAAACATTGGGCCAGATACATCTCTTGAAGTAAGCAATTTACTAAACTGTTGATGTGATGTTCCTTTAATTTGGGTCCTTAATCTTAGAATTTTTCCTTTGTCATAGATGTTTTTGCATATCCTATCCGGTGCTTCAGAATATGATGAACTTCCTGTGCGGCATAACGAGGTACATGGCCCTTTAGAGATTGAAGCAGGATAATATTGTTATAATGACAACCATCTCTTCATTGATGTCCCATGATTTGTCATTTCCAGTTATCATTTGATAGTTAATGTTGTGCAACAACCTATTCATAGGAAATGTATCTGTTATAATTGTATAAATGATACTTGCTATTGTTTGGTGAGAAAATAATTTTTTGTGGTAAACCGTAAATTATTCCTTTGTTACAGGAAAATTACAATGAAGCATTGTCTGGAAGAGTTCGATATACGGTGGATAAGAATGGCTTGGATGACCCACATGTGAAAGCAAATCTATTATTTCAGGTAAGACTTCCCATTGCATACTACCTCTGTTTTTGTTATGATTTTTTCTTTCTTAATAATCCACTTTCCCATTAAAATAACACCTTGTTTCTGGCTTCCAGGCGCACTTTTCCCAGTTAGAGTTACCAATCAGTGACTATGTAACTGATTTAAAATCAGTGTTGGACCAAAGTATTCGCATCATCCAGGCCATGATAGATATATGTGCTAACAGTGGATGGCTTTCAGCCTCAGTTAATTGCATGCATCTTATGCAAATGGTCATGCAGGTATTTCTCTCCTTTTTACCCAGATCTTTACTAGAATGAAGGATTTAACAAGCCAATGGAGAAGCTGAATCGATGGTTTCAAGATGTGCCATGCACATCTGACATACGATCATAAATTTTTGAAATCTAGCAAGTTTCAAGTATAGAAATAAAATATATTTTATTTAAGCTTATCAACTAAAAATTTATAGTATTTTGCATTTATGTAAAATTATTAAAGCTATGCTAGAATAAAAAGGATTAGCAAAGATTGTACAAGTGAAAAAAAAAAATAGCTGAAGAATGAATATGAGAACAAGTAAAAAGAGTGTATCCTCTGTTGCTCTTTGGTGGAAGGGAAGATATGTTATATTTTTTTGAGACAACATGCACACAGAGAGAGCTAACCTAGTAAGCAACAGACATGGCTTGCATAAGGTCCTGCACATGGCAATTAGAGAGCAGAAAAAGTGTGAAGATGGATGGAAAGCAAAAATCACGGTTTTTGGAGATTCTCAGCGGCATTATTCTGCCAACAATTGTAGGAACAGATGTGCCATGTGGTAGATATAAAGCAAAAATCACTTGTTTTCTTCATCCATGCTGTTGCTATTTATGATTCTTCTTAACACAATTGATGTGATGAATTGAAAACATTGCTTTCCTCATCCCCTTTTTGACACACTTGTGTTTTTCCCAGGGCCTCTGGTTCGATAAGGATTCTTCGTTGTGGATGTTGCCATGCATGAATGAAGATCTTCTGCAGTCACTAAGAAAAAGAGGAATATCTACCGTGCAACAACTATTGGATCTTCCCGGGGCACCTTTGCAGGCCATGATTGGAAATTTTCCTGCTTCAAGATTTTTTCAGGTTAGCAACCATTTAGATATTTGTGCAACCTTTTTATGCATGGAAAACACAACTCGTACACAGGCCCTTTTGGGGATGGGGTCCATTGCCAATCACATTTCTCTACATGCCCCTGCTATTGGCAAACTCTACAAGGGGCTGTTTGTGCATGGAGGGCTTAGGGATACCAGGTTTGCTCTTCTTGACTATAGATTTATCAGTATGGCTGTACAGAAACCATCCAATCCACTCTGATTGCATCTCTGAGGATGTGACTGATCTCATCTAAGCAGAGGTTAAGTGGCTAACTTGGATGTCCACCAATCCACTACAAAGTTTTTTACATGAGGATGATTTCTAGGGCTATTTTTGTGTGTTCATGATGACAAATGGGAATATTACAGTTGCAGAGTCCGCTCATCTAAATTCTCTTCCCCTGCAACCATCACTGGCTCTCTTAGAGGGTTAAAATTGGTTTTGATTGATACGGTTTTTCATGCATGATGAGAAGTTCATATGCCTATTAATTTTTTTTTTCACCAGTAAAAAAAAAACAGAGAGACATCCATACATGGGCAGCATAAATTGGTTGCTGATTATTTATCATAGACAATTAGGAACGGGCACATTGAGGTCAGAGATGAAGTTACCGAGCCAGGAACTTGTTAGACATTCCTTACAAGTGTCACCTGTTTTAGAAAGTTGTCCACGTGAGGAGTGCCATGTTGCAGATAGGAAGGCAGCCATTTACCTTTAGTAATGGATATTGGAGAGACATGGCATAATGTGAGCAAATTAATGTTAAAAGTTACTTGGAGAAGTTAGACCTTAAATAAATACACATTCATGTCTTGAATTTCTTAATTATTTACATCAGTCAAACTTTTGTCTGACTCCCTCCTTGACCGGTGGTATCACAGGAAACCCGTTAACATTATGCAAGCAACCATCCATTTTATTCAACCTTTATTTTCTTTTTTTTTAGGATCTGCAGAACTTCCCCTGCATTCGAATGAAGTTAAGAGTTGAGAAAAAGGACATTGATGGCAGAAAATCTCTCTCTCTGAAAATAAAATTGGAGAAGACCAATCGCAAGCAAAATAGATCAAGGGCTTTCACTCCCCGATTCCCCAAGGTACATGGTTTGCCTCTTTTCTGTTCATTAGTTGGTAGAACAGACTAAGCTTGTTTTTATTTTTACAGCTGAAAGATGAAGCATGGTGGCTAGTTCTTGGTAACACATCCACTTCTGAACTATATGCTTTGAAGAGAGTTTCTTTCACAGATCACCTGGTGACCCATATGGAGTTACCATCAACGTTAACTTCTGTCCAGGTTAATTTGTCTTCCTTTAAAGTCAAATTAATTGGCATTCTTTTTGTATGTCGGGAGCCTTCCTTTAAAGTCATGGTTTTTACTCATGTATGTAATTGGCATTTTTTTATTGTTGGGATCTGTTTTTGTTTCCCTCTCAGGATCTTGTTTTTCAAAAAAAAAAAGAAAAAGAAAAGAAGTTGGGTTTATACTGTTGAAAAAAAAACTCAATGCTTAATCCATGCCCTTTCTCTGCAAATAAAAAGAACTACGAGGAGATCATGAAATATTCGGTGATTTGCACCAATCCTAGACCCTGATTGGCCAAGACCGGTTCTAAGTATCATTCTTTACGATATACCTCAATGATTATGCTGAAAATATTTCCGTAGTGAGTTTGTGTGGAGGTAGTTCCATGGTATGTTAGTGTGCTGTTTGAAACACCCCCATGTGAGCATCTTGAAAGACCATTGCACTCTTCTGACTTCTGCCGCATATTCTTATATTTTTGTTTGTGAATTCACTGGATATGTTGGCTCTCTCAGGGGATGAAATTGATGCTGGTTTCAGATTGTTACATTGGTTTTGAGCAAGAACATTCAGTTGAAGAACTTATCAAATCTCAACAAACAGAAGCAGGTGATTGAGGTGGGAGTGCATTATATAAACTGCATCCCTTCAAAGGCGGATACCATGGAGTTTTTCACAACTCGAGGATTTTATTTATAGATCTGGTGTGCACAGAAAGTTGCTGTAGGCACTAGTTTTTTACCCTTATGAAACAAGTTTCCAATTTTAATTTCTAAATACCCAAAAATCCATATATATTAGGCATTTTCCATGTTTTTTTTTTTTTTAATAAAGAGTGCTTTATTTTAGTTTTATTTGATTTTCAAATCAATTTTCATTTTGTTTTTGGTATAATAAGGAAGGTGTATATAAAAAAGGAGAAAAGAAAAGAAAATGAAGAGAACAAATAAAAAGTAGGGAGAAAATCAGAGTTCAAGGAAAAAAAATTGAGAGATGAACAAATAAAATAAAACGTAAACGTAATCATGATAATTTCTACGTGCAGATAAACATATTGGCATGTAATTAAAGGCCAAAGCCAAAGAAGTTCAAAAAGCTTAGAATGACATAATCAATATACATGACAGAAGTTAACCAAATTCAATCATAAGAATTAGAGGTGTTTATGGTTCGGCTCGGTTTGGACTAAAATAACTAACTGATCGAATTAGATTGATTATGGAAAATACAGACTAGACTAGATCGAATTCCGGTTCATACCAAACTAGATCACTTTGGTTCGGGTTTTCTTAAATAAAATCAGTGAACTTAATTCATTGAAACCTAATTAGATAACATTGCTAAAATTAAAATTTTCTCTTCAAAATTTTCATAATGTAATTGATAAGATTTAACACTATAGGATTGATTTAGTACAAGTATATTTGTTTAAATATTTTATGTCAGTCAATATTTCCATCTTTTCCAAAACATTAAAAAGACTCGATTAAGAAATATATAAAGATATAGGAGGAGACCACTGAGATATTCCTTTTGTTTTCTTTTTCATGCATAGTTAGGTGGCAAAAACATGAGGTTACAAATGTTTACAATAGACAAATAGTGTTAAAATTACATTTAAAGTTCAAACAAGAGGAGAGAAACGAAGAGTGAAGCCAAGGAGATGGAGATGTTGGTTTGTGTTCGGCTAGATAACGTGAGAAAGGAAGAATGAGATGGAGATGGAGATGGAGATGGAGATGACATGCAGAGCAGATGAAAAGGAAAGGCCAGTAAAATAAGAGATAGTAATTTCCCACAAGTAATTTAATTAATTGATCATGAGAGCCAAGAATGAGAAGGAGATGAGATACAAAGCAGATGAAAAGGAAAGGAAGAATAGGAGAATTATTCTTGGGCGGCAACTTTTTGTGAGGGGTTGGGGGGTTATGTTAAGGTTAAGTTAATTTATACTCCTCTTTATATATATATTAAGTTTTTTGGGTTGGACCGGTTTGGTTTACTGGTTTTAGTTGTAAATCCGAAACCAAACCGAATCTATTAAATTTTATGGTTTTGAAAATCAGTTTAATCAATTTTTCATCTCGGTTTGGTTTTTCAGCTAATGTTTCTTTGGTTTTCTCGGTTTTTCATCTTGATTCGGTTTTTTCAGTTAATGTTTCTTCGGTTTTCTTGGTTTTTTTTAACACCCCTAATAAGGATGGTCACATGTGGACATGTATTGTTGGGAGTTGTTGGAGTTGTCACCTAATTGTTTAGTTCAGGGTTGTTAGGAAACTTGGGTGTACTGGTTTTATTAAAGATTAAGGGTAAAAGATTGATTGTGATTGTTAAAGATACTAACACCCCTAACACACTTTACTTGAGGTCAATTGCATTGTATGGTTTTAAATGTGGTTTAAAGGTTTTGATGAGTTTCTAATCAGTAATTTGTTATGACTTAAGATGAATATTTATTCATGTGAATAAACCTGGTGTTTAGGATTTTATTATGGGTTCATGTGCTCAAATAAATTCTTATGGAAGAGATTCATGTAGATGTCTTTATAGGGTTCATCTATCTTGGAATGAGGATGAGTTTTCCCTAACACGTGTGTTGTGGTGAAAAATACTCTTAATGAAAATTGATAAATATTTATAATAACTTTGAGAATTTTTTGGTCAACTCCTGATATTTAAATATCAATTTTACTTGTAGGTTCAACATTTATATCAGAATATTGACCATTAATTCTCATAAATTAAAATTTTAGTAATTATGTATTTTTTGAACAACATATGATTTATATATTTTTGATAAACTTGATCGTGTGCAATTAAAATATTTAATGTTTTTTGTCTTTTAGGTTTTTAAACATTAAAAACATACAAGAAAATACAAATACACAAACATTCCTTTTTTTTACTATAGTTTTTTACTCATGCATCCCACAATTATATGTTTACAAACAATAACAATTCAAAATTTAAAAATAAATAACACATATTAGAATTTTAAAATTTGCAAAAATAGGCCACCCAAAATTCACAAAATAATAAGGGAGAAGTCCTTGGAAACTCAAGGACAGTGCCAAGAAGCTTCTAGAAGTGGTGGAATTATGGCAGAGTAATGGTGATGTGTTTGCTCCATGTGACATCACCACTGGCGGTGCGTGGGTTCACGTGTTGTCGTCGGTGAACAAAATAGGTGAATCTAGAGTAGTTTCCCCTCTTCTTACTCCCTATGCCGACGATGACTCTCACCATGACTTGCAAAAGGAACAAAACACAACAAACAATTGATTTTTTTTTTTTTTACTTTTTTCACAGATTTATTTCCCGAGCCTGTCTGTCTTAATTTTTCTTCTTCTTTTCTAGTTGCTTCAACCATAAATAGTGGGGGAGAGGTGTGGAAGAGGTTAATGTTGTTGGTAGTAGGTGGTTGCTACTAATCCTGTTGCTACGGTGGAAGTGGTTGGTGGCAGCTGTGGAGAGAGCTATTAGTGTGGGTTGTTGGTGGTACTTGCGGTTGTGGAGAGAATTCATAATGGTAATGGGGTGACTAGACAAAGAGAGGGGTTGTGCTTATATTTGTGTAGAAATGAGACAGGGAAACCATGAAGCTAGAGTTGTTAGGTCTAGTACAAATCGATAAAAAAGTGAAGTGTGTGTTTTTAGCTACTGGGTTGGGTTGAGAGTTTTCGTTAGCTAAAAATGAGAGGGTTTGTTGTTGCAGTCATAATTATTAAACCCGGACCAACACGATGAGTCAGCCTGGGAACCGGTCGACCCGGTGGCTGGACAAGTCAGGTGAGGTGAAAGATGACAAATGTAAAAAAACAACAAGACTTGGTCAACCCAGCGAATCGACCTATGACCTGGGCGAACCTGGATGAGACTTGACACACACACACACACTCACGATTTACTAACAGTAAAAGCCTAAAAGGAAAGAACATTGTATTCTACCCTAATTTTGTTTGAGTAGAAGAAGAAAGTCAAAGTTGTTTAGTGGTGAATAAGTCTCATCTAGCTTTTACAAGTGGAGAATTAATAGAATTTTCAAGCCAAGGTAAGAACCATAGATCTTTCTTGCCCCTGCATTTTTCCTGTCTAGTTTAGGTCATTTAAATCTTTCTTGCCTCTGCAATTTTCAAGACTTTGCTTAATAGATAGGAAAACTATGAATTAACAGAACAAATTGGTTTGTTGTGTATCCACCCATGCAAAACAACATACCTTAATAATCAATAATCAGACTGTGTAGAATCAGACCGTGTTGAAGTTCCTATACCTGTCGTTTTAGTTGATATCGAGTTATCTACTGACCCTGAAATTGTTATCAATGGCTCTAATCCATCAGAATGACAGAGAAAGGAGAAAATGTTTCCTCGATCCAAAACTTGTTTGTCCTTTGTTGGTAGGGTTCAAATACGAAATAGAGCTTGGGTTAATCCATATTTGTTCTTATATCAGGAGAAATAAGAACATAAGGCTAGAAATAAGTAAATAAACTCACTACAAATAATTATAGAGAATAAACATTAGCTAGTTTATTTGGTAATAACACCTAGCATTTTTCAGATGGAAGAACTTATTGTTTGGTCATTTACAAGCACTTGATCAAATTGTCTCCTGTTTTCATTGCCATTTATGAAGTTATTTGTCTCTTGTTTTCACTAACAGTTTATTTATCTCATGTTTCTCTATCCACACACTTTATTAGATAAACTTGATAAAATTGTCCTCAATTTTCTTTGCCATTTGTGAAGTCAATTTAAATTTGTCACAATAATTCAATGTTCTCAGAATGAAATGACTAATAGTGATTTATGTTTTAGTTATGATGAAACAACAATACTGTGTATATATATATATTCAAATTTTGACATGTTTGTTATTGTTGTAACAACCCAACTTCTCAAGTCTAAAACAACAATATTTTTTTTTACTTGACACACATCGTGTCGGTAATCAACAAACCTGTTTCCTCATATCATCGAGATACAATCCTTACATCAACAACAATCAACATTTAATTTAAAAGTGAATCTTACATAAACTCATTATATTATGTTTGCATGATTAGAAGTTCAAATTAAAAATATATATGTATAGACATGAGTTTGTATTTTATCCTATAAATACTCATCACGAATTTAAACAAAACGGATCTAACAATAGTTATACATTCAGTACATTGATTCATACAAAATACATCATGATTTAGAATGCAACTACATGATTCCTTGCAAAAATAGGTTCCCATGTATTGCGTTTCCTAAGCACCTTATTGGTGTGACATCCCTGCTGCAGTACAAAACATTTACAAGAATGCAATTAATAATAATAATAATAATAAGCGGTTTGGCAATTTAATGAAGCATTAACATTATCTAATGTTTGAAGTGTGACATTTGTAGTTCCTTCATGTTCTTGGTATAAACAACTTGTAGTATATATAGATGCATCGATTCTTGCAATCAGCCATACTTTTAAATCTAGCCATCCTTTTAAGACATCATTTGTCGAGGTTAAATGTTTACTCACCCCAACCATCCTCTTCGAATGTCATCAACCAAAGCTAATCAACCATTTGTCTCAGTCATCCATTCGGATGTCATAAGCTGAAGTTAATCATTCACTCATCCTGGTCATCCATTCAAATGCTCTTAGCCGAAGCTAATCATTCATTAGTCCCGATCATTCATTCAAATGCCATCAGCCAAAGCTAATCAACTGTTTGTCCCGGTCGTCTATTCGGATGTCACAAGCTGAAGTTAATCATTCATTCATCCCGGTCATCCATTCAGATGTTATTAGCCGAAGCTAATCATTCGTTTGTCCCGGTCATCCATTTGGATGCCATCAGCCGAAGCTAATCAACTGCTTTTCCCGGTCATCTATTCATATGTCATTAGTCAAAGCTAATCATTCGTTTGTCCTAGTCGTCTATTTGGATACCATTAGCTGAAGCTAATCATTCATTTATCTCGATCATCCATTCGGATGCCATTAGCTGAAGCTAATCATTCGTTTGTCCCGGTCATCAATTCGAATGCCATTAGTCGAAGCTAACATTTGGATGCCATTAGCTGAAGCTAATCAATCGTTTGTCCCGGTCATCGCTTAGATGTCATTAGCCCAAGCTAATCATTCGTTTGTCCCGGTCATCCCTTCAGATTTCATTAGCCGAAGCTAATCATTCCTTTATCCCGGTCATCCATTCGAATGTCATTAGCCGAAGCTAATCAATCGCTTGTCCCGGTCATCCCTTCGAATACCATTAGCCTTAGCTATCACCCATTTGTTAATATTTAAGCATTTGACAATCTGATATCTAAATTAACAAAATACGGCAACATTCATGATAAAGTATTTTATTATTCAATGTTATTAAAAAGAAAGGTGAAAGTCACCTACCTGTAGTAGAAGTTCTACTCGTGCTCCCCTATTGCTACTATTACACCACACTAGTGGTCTCTCCTGCAGTCATTGGCTCATCTCATAAATTTTTCTCAGTCCATGATATGTTTTATAATAATCATATCAATAGCTAATCGATCTTTCTTTCAATCATTTCTTTCTTTATATTTTATATTTTTCTCATTACACCTATTAATGTTGTCATGCTTTATCCAACCATAGTTATCATTCATTTCTTTATATTTGAACTATGTATGGATATTGAACTATTACTGTCCGACCTCTCCTTATATTTTTAACTATATCTAGAGTTATAGAACTCTGTTTCAAGCGAGATTGATCTCCTTGGAAAGTTAAGACACGAGACTAGATGTTCTCTGAAGGAAGGAGAACCCAATTCTTCCTCTAAGATAGTCAAAGTTGCTCATCAACAAACATTGAACTGTTAATGTCTTGATATTGAACTGTTATTGTCCAACTGTTAATGTCCTACTCGAATTCTCTCCCAAAGTCAAGAGATGAATCTGTCTAGATTCATCAACTTTTCCATTTACACACAATATCCACATTTAACTCTTACTCTTTTATCTCAACCCCTAGCCATATTACATATCATTTAAGAATGTCAAAAAATATCTTTTTAAGAGCCAATTTATCTTATGTATTTCAATCTTCCCTCTTAATGTCAAAATAAAACATTCTTATCGATATTAAAAACTTTCTGAACAATATTCTTCTAAACACAATCCTTGATAACAGTTTCAATCAACCATAAATAATAAACATGTAATATTCCAAACAATCCATACGGTCAAGTTATAATGCATTATTATGCGTATAACATATTCAAATATCAATTTTATCAAATGGTGAAATTTCCAGAACTGTGGGTTTAACCAAACTGACCTCAAACTTGTAGACCTATTATGCGAGAAGCACAACTTCTATACCGAGTGTTTGTTTCTAATCTCCAGCTTTCAAAATCTAGAAAACATCAGGAAGAACTACATATCCAAATTATAGCCTAATCCAACGATGGCCAGAGGAGAAACCAGTCAGCAAAGAAGACTGTCCAGAAGTGTATTTTCCCAGCTATTTTTTTTCTGCGATATCTCTCAAATGGGAAAACTCCTCTACTGACAATGTACACGACATGGAGGAGAACAGCATATCCAAATATCTTTTTGAACCAACGGTGAAAAGTGGAGTTATAGTTATCGGATGTTCTGCTATCAATATGTCTTCTCTCCAGCCTCTCTCTAAACTCTCTCTTGCTCTTGTAAGTCACTCCAAGAAATAAAGTAGAATAATATTTATAGTTCTGTCATCTTGTTAATTGCACATCTATCTCCACCCCTTTTTATCATTTGTACACATAAACTTTCAACCTTATGTTATTTGAATATTGACCTCTCTTGGTCTTACATATTCATTTTGTCCTCACAAATGTTTTTCTTTTCAACAATTTAGTGCTATATTCATTTTTCATTTCATTAATTTCACTATTTTTATCTTGATTTTGGTTTCTTTAATTTAATTTAACTCATTTTACTATTGGTTAAATTTCTTATCTTTTAATAACCTAGAAAAATTATAACCGGGGGTTTACAATTGCCATAGATTATAAGAAATAATTTGTGAATTAAATAGTATTAAGGACTTAAATTCTTAGTATAGTTTATGTGGATGCTTAGTTATTTAGTACGTACTCTTTTTTGCTATTTTAATAAGATAAATTAAATATCTTTTAAGTAATGTTTGATTTAGTTTATTACAGGTCTTTAAAATGTCTTCTCAATATGGTAGCTCTCCAAATAGTGATCCTTTAACTACTTATTCATCTGAACCTTCAATTTTCATGTCAACATCAAGAGGTATAAGAGGAAAAGCAGATTTGGCATATGGTCATTGCAGAGAAGCTCCTGAACTTAGTATAGGATGTAAGTAAAACAAATTAGTATGCTT
>CM031997.1:6116068-6225386 GCA_018804465.1 Populus tomentosa
TATAGGAATAAATTTAATTATTTTATCTCAATTTTACTCTATTATTGCATGATATGTGTTTAATTATTTGACATTAATTTTAATTGTTATTTGTATAGATGTTAGGTTATATACAAGATTTTTTAATGGGGTCAATTGGTTGTGGCTATTGTCAATATTTGAAGGTTTGAAAACTTTACGTAGTCTTTAGTGTAGAGGAGGTGCTGCCAAATTGTTTTTTAACAATCAAATTTAATTATGTAATTATTCGTATAAATTTATGTAGATGCGTAAAATGAAATCAATAGCTCGTCGCTCACATAGGGTCGCAATTCTTCTAGTAGTAAGGATGACATGTCTTTATGTGCCGATCAAGAAGAGGCACCCACGGCAACTCGCGATGCTACCTCTTCAAGCGTGGTTTCACAGCGCAGAGGCAATATGCCTTTACAACGGAATGAATTCACTTGCAAGTACGAGGCACATTGAAAGGATGATCTTTTAATGTAAGTTTGTTTCGGTTTTAGTTTTTTTTAATTATAACATAATTTATGAACAACTAATCAATATTTCATTAATTTAATTTATTTTTAAGTTCACAAACATTGAGATCACTTGAGTAATATCATCGGCATTTAAATCATCGATGGAGATTCTATTATTTCAATGGAGTCAGGTATCCAAACATCCTGAACGGATACCGAATATCGATACATGGTTTGACAAATTTGAGGTTGGTGTTAATTTCTAATTTCCAGCTTATTTTTAATAAATTATTAATATAATTGTAAATAAATTATTATTTTTATTTTAAATAAATTACTTATACACAACACAAATTCAACTAAGACAATGCGCATGACAATTTTGTGATAAGGGTGTGGGAAAATCATGCGGCAACTATATAACATCGAAAACAATATGATATTTTTTTATTAAAAAAAAATATGTTTTGAAATCTAATTTGTCACTATGAAACTACGTTGCATGATTTTTGGTATGAAGCACAAGAAAACTCCAAAAAAACATGAGAGATAGAGGTCTCCAAAGCTGGAACGACGTGGCGGTTTAGAAGGATTTCAAACTGCTACACATCCCGAAAAATATTTGGCCATAATATATTGAGCACGTGACGTCTAAGCGGTTCACACGACACTCACAATATGGTGCTGGCAACCAGAACCGGAAAATTCATGGTTTCTTGACAACGCACATCGACGACTCTGTTCCGTTTGCTACACATGTGAAATGGATGGTAAGATTAATTTAAATGAAATATATCATTAAATAATTTATTGTTACTTAATTAATTTTTTTTCTTATAGGCTACGTCTCTTGGACATGAGTCGAGCTCAATGGAGCTATTTGTAGAAACGCATGTGCGGAGTCAAGACCACCAAAAGAGGGTGCAACAGTTCGTTGACAACCACACTTAACACTTTATGGTATGTTTGTTCAACCCTTTTATTTTATAATTATTATTTTTATTGAATTGAATATGATTATTTTTTTTTATTTTCAGGAAACGTATAATAGCCGGTTAAGGGAGAAATATAGGGATGATCATTTGACCCATCCGGATTTGTGGATAGAGATAGGAATGTCTGGTGGATCCGATAAAAATTGAGTGTACAAGATCTCCTACACTATGGTCGAGAACTTGCAAGCGGCCCATAGTGTCACAACCGTTGGGAGCTCCCAATCAGTATTGAGCACCCAATTTAAGGAGTTTGTGGGCTTGCAACAACACACAACTCATCTCACTGAGAAATACAAACAACTATCGGCGAATTATGAACAACCTCGCCAAATGGTCATGAATTTGACATCACAGAGTGGTGATACATGTGCGCCCCCTTTTGGCTGTATGGTTCTGGAACAACCAGCCTCCTCCTCCTCCTCCAGCTCCATCATTGTGCTAATTTAATATTTTTTTTAGAAAAACATTCAATTTGTAATTAATATTATTTAACTATATTTTTTTGATGTTTGAAAAAAAATTATTTGTATAATTGGTTTTTTTACTATTAATTTATATAATTTAATATTATTTATTCTAAATAATTTTTGAAAAACAAATTTAAAAATACCCACTGAGGGATTTACAGACATAATGTATCTGTCAACATTTTATAGAGAGTTGAAAAATATTTCTAGAAATACCATAATCATCGACATCTTCACCGACGGACATATTTCGTCAGTATTTTATAGAAAATTGAAAATTATTTATTGGAAAAGCCACAATTACCGATATTTTCACTGATGGATATATTCTATCGGCATTTTACATAGAGTTAAAAAATATTTACTGGACATGCCATTATCACCGACGAAATAAATTCGTCGATATATTTCCAGCGGGAATTGTTTTTTGCGTGCATTTTCTATTTGTAAGACCATCAGCAATACTTTTTTTTAATCGACAGAATTAGTGACGGAATGTGGTCAATACTTTGTGGTATGTTCATTCAACCCTTTTATTTTGTAAGTATTATTTTTATTGAATTGAATATGATGATTTTTTTTTCATTTTTAAAAGATGTATAATAGCCGGTTGAGGGAAAGATATGGGGACGATCCTTCGATCCATTCGGATTTAGATCCGGATTTATGGATGAAGGTAGGATCGTCTGATGAATCTGATAAAAATCAGGTATACAGGCTCTCCAACACTATGGACAAGAACTTGCGGGCAGCCCGTAGTGTCTCAACCATTGGGAGCTCCCAATCAGTATTAAGCACCCAATCTAAGAAGTTCGTAGGCTTGCAATAACACACAGCTCATCTCACCAAGAAATACAAGCAACTATTGGCAAATTATTAACAACCTCGTCAAATGGTCATGAATTTGACATCATAGAGTGGTAATACATGTGCACCCCCTTTTTTGCCGTATGGTTCTGGAACAACTAGCCTCCTCCTCCTCTTCCTCCTCCTCCTCCAACTCCGTCATTGTGCTAATTTAATATTTTTTTGGAAACACGTTCAATTTGTAATGAATATTATTTAACTATATTTTTTTTATTTTTGATGTTTAATAAAATTTTATTTGCATAATTGGTTTTTTTACTATTAATTTATATAATTTTATATTATTTATTTTAAATAATTTTTTTTAAAAAAAAACCCACCGAGGGATTTACAGATGGAATGTATACGTCAGCAATTTATAGAGAGTTGAAAAATATTTTCTGGAAATGTTACAATCACCGACATCTTCACCGACAGATATATTCCGTCTGCATTTTATAGAAAGTTGAAAATTATTTATTGGAAATGCCACAATTGCCAACGTTGTCATCGATGGATATATTCTGTCGACATTTTACAGAGAATTGAAAATATTTACTGGACATGCCACTATCACAGAAGGAATAAATCCATCGATATATTTTCAGCATGAACTTTTTTTTTTTGCATGCATTTTCTGTCTGTAAAACCATCGATAATATTATTATTTTTACCGACAACATTGGTGATGAAATGTGGAATTACCGATGAAAAGGATGCCGACGGAGTCTGAATCTTACACCGACGGATTATATGTATTGGTAAAACTATGAAATCTTATAGTGCAAAATATCACAAAACCTCATCCTTATATTTTCCAACAAAAAAAAAAAAACAAAACCTACTTAATAACTCTTACTTCTCCACAATCATTCAACCATTAAAGCTTGTAAGGTTTTTCATGTTTAATGGTGTTTGGATTCAATTTTCTAACAATTATAGTAATATTAATATTAACACAACTCTCACTATCAATATACTATATACCTTATTATTTATATGGCATCTGCTATGAAATATATTATCTCTTTTTTAGTTTACATTATTCTCCTTAATCTGAATATTAAGTGATATTCAAATCATTACAGCCTCTTCATCAACTGAATACTCAACATCACTACAGTCCTTACGTGGTGACATCTTATCCTTTTTGGATTTATCATTTTCAAATTTCATATCCTCATGCTCCCTATTATAACCTAAATTTGGATCTCCCAAATTTGTTTTATAAAAAATATATATTTTTATTTTTAGTAAAAAATCCATATATATATATATATATATATATATATATATATATTCCAAAAATATTTTCAAGACACAAAGAGATAAGCCTTCAAGCTGCAAAAGACCAAAATACTATAAGAATAGCTAGATTGAGATATTTTGACAAGATAGGATGAAGAAAGGAAGAAAATTGAGGGTCAAATCCAAACTTGACCAAAATTGAAAGAATTAATTATGTCTATGGACCTAATTAAACTTCTAACATGTTTAATTTACTTATTTAAGGACTTAATTGAAGAAAAAATAAGTTTGAAATTCAATTTGATCAAAATTAAAAAATTAATTAAGTTAAAGGATTTAATTAAACTTGTAATGGGTTGGGAGGATTCAATCAAGGACTCAATTAAAGAAAATAAAGTTTGAAGGTCAAATTCAGATAAATTTGCAGAGATTGAAAGATTAGGGACATAATTGGAAATTTGAAAGGCCAAATTGGTGCAATTAGGGATTCAAATGCAAGAAATTTGAAGTTTGAAGGCTACTTAAGGGGTAAATTAAAGAATCCTAAAACCAATAATCAAAATGAAAAAGGAGTGCACATTTAGGGACTAAAATTGATTAAAAAATTCAAGGGTAAATTTGAAGAAATTGAAAGTTAGAAAATTATTTGAGGATAGAATTGAAGATATCCAAGATCAAGGGCCAAATTAAAAAAAAAAAAAAAAACATCAAAAATCAAGGGTCCAAATTGAAATAACCAGAAATTTAATCGAAAGAAATCTTGAGAAATCAGCCTAAATCGGCTGAATTTAACAAAATTGGAAGATCAAGGACCTCTTCATAAAATGAACAAAATGGTGCCGTTTTGTCACCACTGTTCATTTTCTTCTTCATTTATGCCGTGAGGGAGCTGGCTGGGTTTTTTTTTTTTTTTTGGCAGAGCATTTAATGCTCTCTCACGTTTCAACTTTCAAGTAAGACAAAAGGGACTCCTCTGGTAGCTCTGGCATCTTACTGCCTATCAGCATGATTCCTGTCGAGTGGTGCCACTAACTCAGCTAGTTTTTGATAGCGCATGGTTTGAGAGTATCAGGTTGTTGGCTTGGCATCAATGACTGGGATCATTCCAAGGGAATTAAAGAGGGTTAGGAGCTGAGAAGGAAAGATGTTATACATCTCCATCAGCTCTAATAAATAGGATCTTCAAAAGGGGAGGGATCTTGGAACTTCCAACAGTAAAAACAAAAACAAAAACTTCAACCATGAAACATCAGTCAATCTGATCAGCTCTCACATGGATTTTAGTCTAGAACGTTGCAGCTTTCTTTTGTTTTATTTGGTTTCATGAAGCTTTGTCCCCTGGAATAATAAATGCATGAAGTTCTACAGTGTTTCCTCATGATGGTGTGTTTTTGTACCTGTCTTAGGTGGTGCAAGAACATGCTTGCAAGTTAGCTTTTACATGAATATAGTTCCCTGCCATTTAAATCTTAGCTTAACGTGTATATGGTTTCTGGGCAGAGGCTATACACAAGTTCATGAAATAATGTTGTTTTGATCTTTCAAAAAGAGAAGGGCGTATTTAGTTATGTTCATGTGTTAGGCTTTTGAAATGGTTTTTTTAAAAAGTGGGTTGTTGTCTGTGGATGAGGCCATGTCTCTTTTTGTTATAAGCTGTGCGATGGCAGCCTTGGGTCAGGCTAGGAAACTCAGCGCTGGGCTGAGCTTTTAATGTCTAATGCTGTACTGTATGGTTGAGCACGATTTTACAAAGAAAAAAAAATGATTTTTTTGTTCTTTAGGGCATATTCGCAAACATGTCCTAATGAATTTTTTGACAATTTTGTTTTATTGATTTTTTTTGTTTTTTAAAACAAACCCTCAATAATTTTCAAATTTTCTAAAAAAATCCTCGAACCATCTCAAAATTATTTTTGAGTCCCTCACAAGTTTTTCCCAATAATTTCACTTAATATCATATTATAGACTTACACTATAAAATGCATATCTAATATTAAAAATATGTCTCTGAAATTTTAAAAAAATTCAAAGATTTAAAAAATATTTTTTTTATTTCAAAAATATAAAAGTATGTTTCGTCTGTAAATGACCATGTCTATCAAAAATAAAACTAAAAATCATATTTTCATAAATAATATATATATAAGGCATGATTTAACATCTTTAAAAATTGAAAACAATATATTTTTGTTGATATTTTTACATGTATTTTTGGATTTAATAACTAGTTTATTAAAGTTAAGAGAACTTGGTCTATATTTCAAAAACACCAAAAAGTTTATGATGTTTTCTTTTAATATATGGTATTATGAACTTATATGTAAAATATATTTCTAATATTAAATAAAAAAACACTTTCTTTTATTTATATGTTTTAATATTAGAACGGTTAGGTTTTGAACTAGTAAAATAAGGATCTCCTTACCGAGAAATAATTTTCAAGCTCTAGATAAACCAACAGTTACAAAATATAACAAATACCTTAGTTTATATCAAACAAACAAACAATACAGTTTACCTTAGGTAAGGTATACTAGGGGTGATACGTCCTATCTATTCACAATCAGTCCCCTTATCCAGACTTTAAGACCAATTAAGGTTTTTAGTGACCACTAAATAATAGCATAGTCAATAAACTTAATAACAATAAGCTTTACTTTATTCATCTTAGAGTAATGGTGACGGTAAAAAAATCAAACTTTATTTTTTTTCCACTCCAAGTAATCTTCTGAATTATTTTTGCCTTGAAAAGCTAAAATCTTTATCTTAATACAATCCAAATATCTATCCAAATCATCCTGAAATCCATCCTTCCTGTCTAGTCTCCTATGGATAAATTTGTCAAGTTACAGAACTCTCTTAGACCTTTTGTTTTCATGTTTCCAAAACCTACCGCCATGATTATCGTTAAAATCCTTAGCTTTCTCATCTGTAAATTTAGTTTTAGGTTCTTCTGAATGTGAATTAGCTCGTCTCGTAGATCTTTATCCTTCCAAACCCTTATAATTTGGCCCATTTCAAAGACTGACCAATTTAGTTCTCAAACCAGTCATTCCATTCATTCTTACAACAAACCTTGTATTCATCAACTTTAATTGTTATTGCATGGCTAAATATTCTCATTCAGAATTATTCCTATCTTTTAAAGGTGATGACTCACTTTTAGTTGACATCGTCAAGAGTTAAAAATTAAATAAATAGCACTCTCAGTTGATATCACACCTTTTGTGTTTCACATAAAAATTTGACTTTTAACTTTAATATGCTCACCTTCTTCTTTTACTACCCAATTCTCAAGATTTCAATTATTTAAGGAACTAGTTCACAACAAATCAAAGATTAATATCTTAATGGCATAATCAAATAATATAAAGACTTTAGAAGTAATAAAGACTAAAAACTATCGATACAAAACTACCAATATGAAATCACGAATATCAATATGAATTTGTTTGAAATATAAACACTACTAAGATAAAAAAAAAAAATTGCAAAATTAAGAAACTAATGAAATAAGATTTAATCAACTTAAAATAACAATAGCACCTTCATTTTTTTATATATGGTGACCAAAACTAATTAAAAAAACAATGACACGAAAACTACATTTTAAAAAAAAATCAAGAAAATCCAACCAAGTAAACTTAAAATATCCCAAATCAAGATTTATCTCCATAAACCCTAAGAATCAAGAATTATTTTTTTTTTATTTAAAGCAAATGGCTGAACTCCATATTTCTTTGAATCAAGATTTGCAGCAAACCCTAAAAACATATTTTTTTTATGATTTTCTTTATTCTTTTTTTTATATGATTTTATTCAATCAAGATCACAAATAATTTTTTTAACTTGATACTACAACTAGTTTTTAAAGAATAAAGAACTCGACAACAACTAAGTATATAAAAATTTAAAGATAAAAGGAATATAACTTGATTTAGAGACTTACTTTAATATCAACTAATACAAACTCTATAGATATAAAGATCCAGAAATTCATAGTCAAATCGACTGTTTTCAAAAAAGCTAAGATCAGGTTTGGAATTGAGCTTGATACAATGATAACCGATATCGAGATACTAAGACTATAAGTAACCAAACCCCCCACCAACACCTATAATAAGACATGAATGATAAGTATAGAAGATACCATGAAGCATGGTCAATTCTTTGATAAGTCAGAGTAATTACATTAAGAACTAAATCAAAAGAATCCTCTCATAATCAAGCAATATATTATTTTAAAATTAAAGTCTATCTTAAAAAAAAATCTAATTACTAGCTAAATAACTTTACTTATACTAGATAAAAAAATTCTAATTAATAATAGAAAAATAACAAAAAAATTCTAAATAAAATAGTTAAAAGAATCCTAAATTAACTAAGAACCTAATACAATTCCTGCATCGTAGCTTCTAGACCTTGTCGCAAGACCTTATTGATGTTTGATTCACTTTAAATTTTAATCTAACATAAAACAAAGTTTCTGGAATCTTTTAGTAAACTTTTAGTCTGATTTAATAGTTGGATAAAAAAATTATATTTATTAGTGTAAAATTATGCATTAAAAAAAAAAAAAAAAGCCTTTAACTATCAAGATTAGTTAGCCTATGAAGTAGATGCATTAAGCCCCTTTTATACTTAGATTAAGTTGAATAATATTTGGATTTATATTTGCAAAAAAAAAAAATATAAGGATTTTTTTTTCTTTTCACATGTTTGTACCAAGTTTACAAGCCCAAAAACACAAGAAGAAGTACAAGGGTTTAATCTTGGAATTTTATATGATGTTGGTAGCAAAAATTGAGACCGAAATGTATCCTTTTTTACTCCTTTTATAGGCAAAAACTTGAAAGTTAGAGACCGTTTGTTTATGCATTAAAAGTTGCGTTTAAAATAAAACGCAGGAGGTAAGTGTTTGGTAAAGGAAAAATCACTGATTACCGTTCATAGACCCCATCAATTTTTGTGTTTGAAACACGAGATTAAAAGAAGCAGCTGAAGGCTGCTTTTCTTGCACTGTTCACGTAATTGCATTGTTCAATGAACAATGCAATTCTCTTGCACTGTTCATTTGCACTGAGGTTTTTTTTTTTTTTAGTGTGGTATGTTTTTTAATATTTTTTTAAAAAATTAGTTTAGAGTGAATTTTATACCTGATAATATTTTATCTAATTTTATTATACACTTAAAAAATTATAAAAATTGTAGTTCTTGTCGGATGTATTTTGCACGTAATGGAATTGTAGATGGTTTTATGGAATAATAAAAAATATTTTATATTAAATATGATTTATTTTATGATGTAATAGCAATAGTTAAATTCACAATATTTAAATTAAAAATATCAATATTAATATATATTTTTTAAAATTATTTTATAACTTCAATTTCAAAAGCATTCTTAACCAAACACATTAAACTATTTTTTGTTCAATCTCAATTTCAACCACAGTTTTAACCAAATACCTATTTTTTCAAATCAACTTCAATTAAAAATACTTTTTATAAAATAATTTTTTTAAAACCACAATCACAATAGCTACTGTAATACCAAACACACTCAATTAGTGTTTTTATATCTTATTCAGTCGAGACAAAATAACATGAGGGAATGAAGGGAAGAGTTTCTCATATTTGTCAGACATGAGAAAGAAAAATGTTGTTTTTTTTTTATCTTTATAATATCCCAACTTTTGCAAACTCATTAACTCGAAAATAATAAAAAAAAATGTTAAAAATAGTGAAATGCTCGGGAAGTCAAAATGTCTGGAACACATTTTTCTTTGAATTTTTTATAGTTTTGCATTTCTTTTATGAAAAAAAAAAAGTTACCAAGACAAGGATTAAAATCAAGTTATAATGAAAACTCATTAAAATAATAAATAAAAAGGTTAAAAATCACAAAATAGCCATGAGGTGACCAAATTTAGTTGAGAGCACATTTTTTTTTAGATATCTTTCATATTCTTGTATTTTTTTATATTTAAAAAAATAATTAAAAAAGGGTTCAAAATGGAGTTACTTGGACAAAAACTAGTTGTTTTAAAGTGACTTTAGAGGTTATCTCGTGTTTAGAGAACAGGATTAATCTAGATGATCTATTCTAAATGATGCCATATTTGTTGCGGTGGATGGGTAAAAGAATAGCTTTTTTCTCTGAATTCTGGGTTTAAAACATAATAATGGAGCCATTTTTAAATTAAAATATTAAGAAAAGACAAGTGAGATCAACTCATGCATGCCAGCACAAAAGGGCAAAGAATAATCAATCCAAAAGGATATAAATGATGGCACTCAAATCTTGTACTTGTAGGGACCATCTAGTCTAATAATGCCAATGCTGCCATATTGATCTTTTAATCAGCCTTCCAAATACAACTCATAAAGCATGTAAAAGCTAATCCACAATCAAGAAATTATCATACTGAAAAAGACTCGAAAAAAAAAAACCATAATATAAGCATAGTAAAAGCTTATTTAAATATATACATTTATCTTGAAAAAATATCAACACACCAAATTCCCAAGTAACAAAAGCGACGTTTAAATTCTAAAGCAGAGGCTTCAGGAAATTAAGACAATTCCACCATTCGAAAACATTAAGGAGGTAGCACTCTTGATTACAAACTAACTTGAACTCCATGTTCAAGCAAATAAGTTATTTAACATGTAAAACCCTTGAAACACGAGCAATTCACTCAATCATCTCGTCGTCGTCGTCGTCGTCGTTGTTGTCAACAATCTCCTGAATTCTCATCTTTTTCACTTTCTGGGCAGCATCATCCCTTGGGGCATTGGGAATTTGAATCAAAACATCAGTCTTCTGCCCAGTGGTGGCATTAACGAGCCCACCATTCTTCTCCACACGATAAACCAAGTCCTGTCCATCTGGGCCTGCATCTATGTACACAGTAGAGTTCTCATCAATCTCTTCTCTCACGAGCATTCTCGATAGCTCTGTGACCACCTTCCTCTCGAGCCATCTCCTTATGGGTCGTGCACCATAGACCTAAAACAAGAGATAGACGACGTGAGCTCCTTCATCAAAACAGAGTACATAACAAGTGACAGAATATGGTGTAAGAACACTCACGGGATCATAGCTTTCTGCCAAAATATGATCCAGGGCAGCATCTGTAACTGCCAAAGCAATACCCCTCTCAGCAAGGCGGCTGGCAACGTCCTTCATTTGTAACCTTGCAACCTTTCTCAGTTGGTCATGAGAGAGTGGATCAAAAACCACTATCTCATCAAGCCGGTTTAGTAACTCAGGCCTGAACTGCTTTCTCACCTGTCAGAAAAATCAACAATCGACAGCAAGTTATTGTCTCAATTTTCTTCGAGCAACAAGGCTATGACGAAACCCATCAAGACTGCACGGCCGAATCCGAATTTATAGAGCATTAAGCTTACCTCTTGCATCACTCTGTCTCGAGCAACTTGCATGGAACACTTGCCCAGCAGTCCAGACAGAAGGTGCTCCGCTCCAAGGTTGGAAGTCATGATAATCACTGTGTTTCTGAAATCTACAGTGCGGCCTTGACCATCTGTTAACCTTCCATCATCAAGAACTTGAAGAAGAGTATTAAAGACGGAAATGTGAGCTTTCTCCACTTCATCAAACAGCACGACGCTATAAGGCCTCCGCCTCACGGCCTCCGTCAGCTGCCCACCTTCCTCATGTCCCACATACCTGAAATACAAACACACGGGTGAGATATTTTATTCATGCAACCTACATAGAACAGAGAGAAAGAAATAGATGACAAGTACTTACCCAGGAGGAGCACCAATAAGTCGAGCTACTGAGTGTTGCTCCATGTACTCTGACATATCGATCCTCACTAGTTGGTTTTCATCATCAAAGAGCTGTTCAGCAAGAGCCTTGGCAAGCTCAGTCTTGCCAACACCGGTTGGACCCAAGAATAGGAATGAGCCAGTCGGCTGTTGAGGCCTGCCTAAACCAGCCCTTGACCTCAGCACAGCCTCTGCAACAGCATTGACCGCTTGGTCCTGTCCTACCACTCTATGATGCAACCTGTCTCCAAGCCCGATTAGCCTCTCCTTCTCGTTCTGGCCAAGCCTTGTGACAGGAATGCCAGTCCACCGACTCACTACTTCTGCAATGTGTTCTGGTCCAACAGTTTCTGTCAGCATCAAGTTCTCGTCAGTGGTTGATCCTTCAAGACGTGCTATGGCAGCTTCCACTTCCTCCAGCGCCCCATAGCGCAAATCAGCAACTCTGGCTAAATCATATCTTCTTTCAGCCTCTTGTATGGAGAAATGTATCTCCTCTCTCTTCTGCTTGAGCCGCCTGATCTCATCAATCCTTTCTTTCTCCTTTTTGTATTTCATCACCAAGGGCTGAAGCTTGTCTCTCAAGTCGTCAAGTTCTTTTACAACCTGAAAAAGTATCAATATTGTCAGATTTACCATGAGAGAGATATAAAGGAGCACATAATTGATTTCCAGATCTTCTTTTAAGGTGCGATTCTTACTTCAGCCAGTCGAGCTTTGCTAGCTTTATCCTTCTCCTTCTCAAGAGCATGAAGTTCAACTTCTAGTTGCATTCTCTTCCTTTCAAGGCTATCAATTTCTTCAGGCTGGCTATCAAGTTGGACTCTCACATTTGCACAAGCTTCATCGACTAAATCAATTGCCTTATCAGGCAGATGACGACCTAAACACATCAACCGAAAAGACCAGCATTTATTATCCCCCCAAATGATCCCAATATATCAATCAATTATGTATGAAAATATACTACCCTTCAATAAAATCACCAATTCCAAAATTACTGGTGCATATTAAAACCTGAAAGTGGAATTGAACTGTTAAAACGTACCTGTAATATATCGACTTGATAATTGAGCTGCAACCACAAGGGCTCTGTCCTGAATTCGAACACCATGATGACCCTCATACTTCTCTTTCAATCCTCGAAGAATGCTTATTGTGTCTGGAACACTGGGCTCGGCCACATAGACTTGTTGGAACCTCCTCTCAAACGCAGCATCTTTCTCCACATACTTCCTGTACTCTTCCAGGGTTGTGGCACCAATGCACCTGAGCTGACCTCTTGCAAGCATTGGCTTAAAAAGGTTAGCGGCATCCATGGACCCCTCTGTTCGACCCGCACCTAGAACAAGATGAATTTCATCAATAAACAGAATCACCTTCCCCTCAGCTTCCTCCACTTCTTTCAACACGGCCTTTAACCTCTCCTCAAATTCCCCTCTATATTTTGCGCCAGCAACAAGGGCACCCATATCCAAGGCAATGAGCCTGACATCAGCAAGATTACTTGGAACATCCCCTCTCACAATCCTTTGGGCCAAACCTTCAGCAACTGCGGTTTTTCCAACTCCTGGCTCTCCAATAAGGACAGGGTTGTTCTTAGTTCTCCGTGACAGAATCCTGACAACCCTCCTGATCTCCTCATCTCTTCCAATAACAGGATCAAGCTTTCCCGCATCTTCCACAAGATCTCTCCCATAAGTCTTCAATGCCTGAAAATTAGTATCCCCAGAAGCATTCTCCACCTTCTTCCCTTCCTTTCCTCGGAGTTTCTCTACCTCAGATTTCACTGTGGAAGCGGAAACTCCGACTTCTTTCAACACATCTCTTATTTGGGAGTCCTCGAGAAGGCCTAAGATCATCTGATCAACAGCTAAATAGGAGTCCCCGCGTGATTTTTGTAACGCTTGAGAACGCCTTATCACCTTAATAAGACTAGTGCTGGGCGGAACTTCATCAGGAGGTGGAGACTGAGATGGGAGTTTCTTCAAGACTTGATTGAAAACTCTTTCTGCTGCCTGAGCAGTATTATCACCATCACCGGCATTGGCAACCGCTTGTCTCAAGATCCCACTAGGGTCTGAAATAAGGGCCACAGCAAGATGTAATGGGGTTATCTGGGCATGACCAGCACCCACTGCCAATTCGTGAGCTGTTGCAAGGGCCTCATTGGTCTTGTGTGTGAACTTTCCAGGATCCATTGATTCTTTAACTTCAAAGTCCTTTCTTCAAGCGAAGGAAACCAACGACAACGGTTTTGGAACTGTTCATAAGAGATAAACATGACAGACATGTAAGATTTTTCCAATAATATACAATATAGTTGTATTACAACTACTAGCCACTAGCAGGTATAATTGCAATAAGAATAAAAGAAAATAAAAAAGCGTTGCTGTCGCCGTTCGGAATGCGAAAGCACAGAACAGAAAAGCGCTAAAACTAGAAAATGAGATTAAGGAGAAGGAAAGTGTAATTCTAATTTCTGCGTACCTGATCAGTTAACGAAACGGATGTCTTTCTTTCAACTAGCTCCTTGCCCTGAAACTAGAGCTGAATCTTCGACTGTTGAATCTGTTTCCGAGTTGAGTTTGGTCCTCTCTTTTTTTTTTCTGCTTGGAATGAAGCGAAAACGAAGGGATTGAGGTGTGTTTTGAAGAGACGACAGAGACATCTGGAAACCAGTAGACACGAGGCACTAGAAACCACTAGAAAGGTATGGAAAAACATATGCTCGCATGCTCACACACATCTCCCCTCCCGTCTTGTCCCTACAGTAATAACTAGTCGTAAACTTATCTTTTAAAAAAATAAAAAATAAAAACTCTGACCAGGTTATTTTCTAAAACAATTAAAAATATAAAGTAAAAATGTATTTAATTAAATAAATTAATAATTTATATAAATAAAAAAAAAATATATGTTGACCAATATATTTATATCTTGATTAAAAATATAGTTGCAGTTGTTTTTCAAAATATTTTTTATTTGAAAATATATTAAAATAATATTTTTTTAATTTTTTAAAAAATATTTTTGATATTAACATATTAAAATGATAAAAAATACTAAAATATATTAATTTGAAATAAAAAATAAAAAAAATTAAATTTTTTTAAAAATACTTTTGAAACGCAAAAATAAATAGGATTTAATATCGCAATACAGGTCATTTGATACGGATCATTTACTCAATTATATTTAGTGAATTTATTTATAAAAATTAATATGTAATAGAAATCAACACACATAAAATTTATTAAATAAAAAAATTATGTAATGTTGTACATATTAAAAATATTATAAAAAATATATATGTTTTTAATTTTAAATATAAATTTAATCTATATAAAATATATAAAAAAAAATTATAAACAAATCACACTAACCTCATAAAAAATTAAACACGTTTAATATAATAAAAAATAATTTTTATTTTAAAAAGTATAAATAAATCTAAAACAATCACATAAAAGATATATTAATCAAAATATAAATTAAAACATTATTTTTAAATATATATATATATATATAAAAAGTTGTAATTTATAAAAAAAAAAAATAATAATAATGAGGAAAAGCACTCTAGGCCTAGTAAACTTGGCTTAGCACCTGGCGAAATTCTCTCTCACATAATCCTTGACTTTTCTTTTAAAAAAAAAATTAAATGGAAGGACGACGCATTCTCGGCTCCATCATTTGGCAAAAAATATATGATGCTTCGTCTGAAATTTTCAAAATTTGGTAGCTGGAAAAATAGAATTTTTGATTGTTTTCTTCTAAAAACTCATTCTTAATATATTTTTAACTTAAAAAATACTTGTTAAATAAATTTATAACCTTAAAAAATAAAATAAACTGTTTTAAAACCCAAAATTAATCAAAAAAATCTTTTTAAGCTCATATCATTTTTTTCATGTACTTTCAAAGTCCAAAAAATATCCAATTAAAACTTTTTTTATGGAGTTATTTGATACAAAAATCAATTATTTTAGTGATTAAAATCGTTGTAATGATTGTTTTTTCTTTTTAAACTAAAATTCAATAAAACTTTTTCTCTCTCTTCATATCTAAAACATACTGAAAATAATAAAAATAAATTTCATATTAAAATTATTTTTTTAAAATTAAAATAACAGATTAATTAATAGATTAAAAAGATTAAAGATCTAAAATATACTTTTAAAATAAATTCTAAAAAACCATCTATATATTACTCGAGTTTTTTACTTCAATCTTATGTACATCGATTCAATATTTTCTCTGAAAAAACATGCTATTAAGTGCTCTAAAAGGTCCAATTATATATATATATATATATATATATATATATATTAAAAAAATATTACAATCAACAGTTAATTATGAGAAGGTAAAGGGGGGGAAGATCTACAATAAAAAAAAGTCACGCAGTTTATATTATAAACAATAATAAAAGTATGATTAAATAATTAAATTGGTGAGTAGAAAAAAGCCGAAGAATAGAATCTCCTCATTCACCTGGAACAAAATACTCTTTCAAGTTTCATGATTAAGAGATTGTGCCCCACGCTCCTTTTCTAACATATCACTATCCCAAACAAATTTATAATATATATTAAATGAAAATAATAAATTTCATTAAAAAAAATAAATAAAACCAGTAAATAAAAATATAATATAGAAAAATAATCAATTAACAATTCAATTTACCTCAAATATAACATACTAAGTGTAATATATATTTTTCTTACATAGTTAATCTCTTTATTTGAATTTTCGCAAACCATTTATTTTTATAATAACTATAATATTACTTAGTAACTTCTAAATTTTATAATTATAATTTTATAATTAAATTTATAAAAAAAAATTAATTTCAGAAGATAACTTCATCACTCTATGTAGTGCATGTGATGATATAAAATGAAAAATGTCATAAGAAAAAAAATTATCTGTAATGAAAAACCAACAAAAATATCAAGTTAAATTACAATCAGATATGATATATAGGAACTTAATGTTAGATTCTTAAAAAGAAGGGTTAACTAATTATTTCATGGATTAATTTACTCTTCTAAAATCAATTAATATTTCTAAACAAATGGAACTACATAGAAAATCTACATATTTGTCAATAGTTTGTTTAAAAGTGTAATTATAATTGTTTTTCAAAGTACTTTTTGTACTAAAATATATCAAAATGATATTTTTTATTTTTAAAAAATTATTTTTGAGATCAGAGTATTAAAACGATCTAAAACATATAAAAAAATTAATTTTTAACAAAAATAAATTAAATTTTTTGAAAACACGAGTACAATCGCATTCCAAATACTCATTTAGCATTTCAAAAATACTTTTAAAAAAATTTGAATTTTTTTATTTTTTTACTTTAAATTAATATTATTTTAATATTTTCTCATCATTTTAATGCACTGATATTAAAAATATTTAAAAAAATAAAAAAAATATTATTTTAATATATTTTTTAAAAAATTACCTTTAAAAACACTCTCAAGGCCACCATAATTGCACATATATAATACAACGGTTTACATTGGCTTCATCGGATGTTGTCATATTATTCACAGACACCATGTTGTCAGCCAAAGTAAAAACGCTTTCGTTTTGAAGTACAAAAGCCACGGCGGTTTCGGCCTCCAAAACTTTCTAACATCTCTCTCTCTCTTTCGATTCAAAGCCCTAAATAATTAGAAGAAGAAGAGAAAAGATGGAGATGGCTCCAAAGTGAATCGGAAACTGTGTGTCCGAACTGAGATTAATTTCGACTGTTTCTTGGAAATCTAATAAAGATTGATAGAGGTTGGTATGTTCGTTCATCCCTTCCATTTTTTCAATTTCTTTTTATGATTTCCGTTATAATAATACATATTATATGTTTTCTTCTCTTCTCAGCCAAAATGTCTATGGCTACTCGTATTCACTTAAACTCACTCTCTCTCTCTCTCTCTCTCTTTTGTAGCTCCCTCCACCAGTGGAAGGAAGGTTGGTCTCTGTGAAGGTGTGATAGAAATATTCTTACGCAGACTCATTTCCAACCACCTTTACTGTTGCGCCACTTGTTAGTGTTCCCGGCAATAGTAAATTTTTTGCTGAAAAATCTTGCATGAGAGAAAAATGGATGGAAAGTTGGAAATGTCCCTCGATAAGCTACCTGTCAAGCGCTTGGAATCCATCGAAGAAAATGGCTTCGAACGTTTTCCTACGTATGCTATTTCTTATCGCCTTCATACCTACCAGTTGTGTTTTCTTAGCTATCTGTATTGTGATTGTGTATGTAAATGAAAAGTAGTTAGGTCCGATTAACTCCATTGACCATAGTAAGAGCTGTTAAACTTGAGCGTCAATTAACAAACATGGAGTTCGAAATCCTCTATGATAAGGTTAACTCTGTTGTTCTCTTCATTTACTCCGTAGTCAATTAGGTTCCAGGAAGATATAGGAACTATTGAGAAATAGATTTTATGGTTTAGTGATGATTAATGTTTCTTCTATTGTTTTTTTCCCGGGTTACAGTGATATTGGATATGATGAGAAGCAAGTGTCGCTAATTCGACGAATAGATTTTGCTTGGGCGGTGGAGAAAGAAGACAAGGAGAAGAAACAGAAGAAAAGGCAGAAGAAGAGCTCCAGAGAGAGCTCATCTACAACAACACCATGGCCTTGGCAAAACATGGTGGAGAACTTGCGCTTAGCTCATCAAGAACTCTCTGTCATTATTGATCTTATCAATACGGTGAGAGTCATCATCATTTCATCTGCAACTCATTGTTCCTGTATCCTCTTTCTATTTACTTTGTGATTTTTGTACAAAGTTCCTGAATTGCTGTTTATTAGCCATTCTCTTTTGATGAATATGCACTTCAAGGAAGATATTTCTGACTGCATTATGAACCATCAACTCAGTGTAACGTGATTTGTATATTTCTGTGACTAAATATGAGCCTTTTGGATTGGCATTTTGTGCTAGTAGAATTTGGGTTGTTCAGGAAGTCTGGGAAAGCTAAGAAATTGATTGGACACAAATTGAACTTTTTTTTTATTAGGAGTTAGGATAAAAAATGTTAACAACTCTACTGAAACTCTTATTTGGAGTACGTGTGGATGGTATTTTTCAGAAGAGTTGAAAATGTGCTGCTTGTTATCAACCTGTCATGTAGCATGAAAGTTTTTGAATATTTTGCACTTTACTTATAAAAGCATAAAGAGTTTTGACTATCTTCATTGCTTGGTATTGGTTTGTTTTTGTTTGACATACTCTCTTCTCAAGCTTTTTGGAAAAGCATGCTGATGCCTTACATGTGTGTATGAATTAGTTTGCTCTGTGTTTTTTTTTTTTTTTTGAATAATGTATAGGTTGAAGCTAATGATGCTGTAACAGTAGCTGGGATGACCAGGCCAAAGCCATTACCCAATGAGATTCTGGCCGACCTTGCTGTATCAACAGCAACCAAGCTACAGTGCTACCGGGTATGTTTTTCCTCTTTTCTTTCCCTTTTGGGGCAGTATGGAAGGAAGATGGTACGCAGTAGCTTTATTGCACGTTCTCCTTCCAATTCCATGTGATTTACAAATCGGGCCTAGTGTTTTTCTCTAGAGCTGCTAACAATGATGACTTGTTGTTTTGAATGATTTCTTTAAAGCTGTCTTTTATTTCCTGACATTCTGATTACATCTTTTAGTTGTTGACTTGTTCCATTTATTTCTTTGAAAGAATCTCGGTAAATATTTTAAGCAGTCCGCCAAAGCTTTGGAACAGCAAGTTGCCAGGGAAGCAAGATTTTATGGTGCTTTAATCAGGTGCGTTTGCTTTGTTAATCTCTAAATGTTGAATTCATCACTTGGTTATAATTATTGTACTGGAAAGAATTGGTGGATGTATAAGAAGTTCCTTTTGCTTCTCTCCATGCAAACACTATATTCCGAGGCTGTGTTTGAGTACTACTATGTGAGCTTATTATCTCTTTCTGTCTCTTTCTTCTGATATCGGATAGATTACAGCAGAACTGGAAAGTCAAACGGCAGCGTGTGGCAGCAATTGCTCCTGGAAACGAAGGCTTCATGATTGATCTTTTTGATAATTCATTATATGATTCAGTTGCAGTATTCCAGCCATCTTCTCTGTCCACAATTCGCATTGATCATGACTCAGATGGCATGCTAGCCATAAATTTACCTTCAAAATCCTGTCATTCTCTTGTTTTTGGTTTTCTCAGTGGGCATTCTAATGTTCCAAAGAAATCCAATAAGATTAAAACCCATGGCTCACTCAAGAATCCATCAAAAAAACCTGAGAAAGAATCTTTAAGTGATAACGAATGTGTGAAGGATACACACTTACTGCTTCGTAAGGTTCATCAAACAATTTTTGATGAACAGGTAGCTTCTCTCTTTTAATCTTTCTGATGTTGCTTATCCATTTCAATTTTATAAACCTTCAGTTCTTATGGTTCCAGGTGTTTGATATGGTGAACCGTGGTGCAGTTAACCAATCATCTGGACTCAATGTTACTGGAATACAAGAAAATTATCTACAATTGTGCATAGGTCCTGGCATTTCTATATTTATATCCGTTGTGCCATCTGATCAGGGTGATCAAGCAATTGATAGTGAAGGCCTGGAGAACTTAGAATCTGCAGTTGTACCTTTAGACTCGTTTGACGGAGTAAAGTTAGCTGAAGAAAAGCACAACAGTCTTACTAAAAAGCCTAGATTTCCTAACTGCATTACTTATGAAATATATCTCAAACAGATATTTCATGAGTATGTATTTGTAGAAGCAAAGGGTAGACCTTCTTTCACTGGTACTCGCATGCCTGGTCAACCAGCAAACGATGGATCTGGTCTTCTCAGTCATTTCTGTTTGTCTCTCTCTCATAGAATAATTTCGAACAAAGTTCTTATGGAGTTGGAAAACGTGGTATGTCCAGATTACTTGTTAGACATGGATTGATCCAAAGTTTTTTGGCAGTGATGCATTGTTGAACTTCTCCTTGGTTTCTATAGGTTTGCAGAGTGCCATATCTTCATTTGATATCTCACCCCACTTGGCATTCCCGGTCATCTGCATGGACAATCTTTATGAAGATTCCTCCATCCATTCTCCATGCAAGCTCTCAAACCCGGACGCCGGACATCCAAAACATGAAGAATGTTGTTAAATCAGAGTTTTGGACCAAGGTTGTGGTACATGATGATTGCATTAACATTGAAGCAGAAGGAGCTCCTAATGTTGTCGGACTATTTAAAGACAGTTCTGATGATATATGTTCTACCAACAAATATGACTGCAACTTGGATGATCTTCCTGTGATAATCCTGCAGCAGGTTTGTTGCCACATCCAATATTTCTGATTGTGTCTCCTGCTTTTATGATTTTAGGAATAAATGTAGGAGTCAAACTACACTCTGCCCTGCATTTATATTGATCTGAGCTTCCCCAGGTAAAAGAAGATTCAGACTTTAAAATAATAAGAAAAGGCAGTTGATGTGGAAGTTCTTTACAGCTTTTCTGATACTAAGAAGCTGGAATGAAACACTGGTGGCAATTAGTAGACTTTATTGATAACTTTAGTACATGTCTGAAAAGGTGGTTATTAAGCTTGTAATGCCATATTTCCAACCTTGGAATAAAAAATTACCATAGAGGAGTCCGGGTCTCAATCAATTCTCCCTATAAAAGAACACATCAGGTCATCTTTGTATGATTTTTGCTGTTAGATCATGTTTAGCATTTTTTTTGTTCTATTATTTTATTTTATTTTTAATTTCTGTGGTTTCCTGTTTCTTGTATCAAAATAAATGTGGTGCAATTCATACATCTCAGTTACTTGAAGAAGCATTTGTATAGAAGAACCCTAGGCAAATGGACATTAGAGGATGTAGCATTGTTTTGACAACCAGGGATTCTGTTTGCAATTCATGCATCATGTACTGTTGTCCTCCACTCTTTATGTTTTTTTCTGTTCCTGGAGAATTACTGGCAATGAGGATACACATACACAGATTTACTGATTCTCAAATTGTTACACATACACAGATTTACTGATTCTCAATTTGTTAATTTCTTGTCCTGGGTTTGTGATAGGTTGCAAGCCAGGTTATTCGCTGGCTTCATGAGGAAGCACTTGCAGTGGGAATAAAAGCAAACCGTGACTTTCTGTGTTTGTCCTTTGAGTTGGAGCAGGGTGAGATTCTCAACCTCGTGGCACACGTGGACCCAGAAGATACTCAAGGATGCATCTCCTGGTGGTTGACAATGGAAGACGGTTTTGCAGAGGAGAAGAAACTTCATATGAACATTGCGGACAGTGCATCCGAATATAGGAAGTTCTTGGGATATTTACCGTTGGATGTGCTATACTCGACACTGATGGATTTAGTTAGTTTGTGCGGTGGTGGGAGCCTTTGAGAAAGCACGTCTTTCTTGACTGATTAACTGAAGAGACTTTAGAGACCACACTATTGTGCATAATTTCGCAGCGGAATCTAATTTTGGACGCGTAACCATGAACTGGTCATTTCGAAGTTCATGCTTCATAGTGGTAGTTATTGCTGTTTTTGGTGACATAGATAAATCTGAATGGTAGAGATGGTCATCTCCATGGTCTGACGGAGTGAAAATATAACCTTCCATGATTCCCTGCAAGCAGCCACGAAGTCCAATTCATGTTTGTTGCTAGATTTCGTAGAATTATCTTATCGAGGTGTCTTTGCCCTGTATAATTTGAGCTTACAAGTTTCTGGAAAGATTTTTGCATACTAGTTCTTTCTTGTGTTGTGTATTTATTTATCTATTTTTCCAAATGAGAAAACTAACAAGCATGCTACCCAAGTGAGAAATCCCACACTTGTTACTGCAACGGAGAAGAAGATCCACGTGGAGAGCGGGAAATAGGAGACATATTGACACCAAATGGTCTCTGAGCATTGATGCTGAATTCTGGCAATCTCTTGATAAGAGTTCCATGGAGCCAATTCAATGGCTAATCAGCATCTGTTGAATCTCGGGGTAGTTTTTATTTTTTCATTCTTTTGGCCGAAAGAGAAATGGCACTTGGTTGGATAACACATTGTGTGTGATTATTTATTGTTTGTTTTTATGATTTAAAAGTGTTTTTAAAAAAAATTAAAATTTTATTATTAATATTTTTGCTTTAAATTAATATATTATTTTATATTTTCAAATCATTTTGATATGTTGAAGTTGAAAATAATTTAAAAAATATTATTTTAATATATTTTTTATTAAAAATAATTTAAAAAATAACTATAATCACACTTTCTTCCAACTAAACATGCTCTATACTAATCATATCAAAGTTAAAATATAATCAAAGTCTTGATTTATCTTATTAAAAAACAAGCATTTTTTTATTTTTTATTAGCTTTGAATGCATATATATTAAATAACATAGATTGAACTAGAATTTTATTAAAAATTATTGTTCTATATTAGATTAAAATTAAAACTATTTTCTAGCTTCCTTAGTAAATTAGGACTTTTCAAACTTGATTAATTATTGTTTATAATCAATTTCAGTCTTTTTTTTTCTATTTAAATATGAACAATTATTATTCTTATCTTGTTGACATATGAATATTTATTTTTAGTGCAAACAAAATATACATTAAGAGAAGTAAGAAATTTTTATCCATGTAAAAACATATGTAACATGTTAAAATATACCAAAACCAAATCTTTATTTCAAACCCAATACAAACTCATCACCAACAAACACCATGTCACTCTCCAAAGAGAAAAGAAATCTCCAATAAAACTTGAATGGTAAGCTCACTCACCAACTCGTAGAACAACTCGGTTTTATTAGAGGTAAAACAAATATAATCCTCAATAGATGCTCTCTCGTCATTTTCTTAGAACTTTAGTCCTGACTAAGTCAAAAACCTCAAAAATTGATTGTAAGAGTCATGTTGTTCGAGTTTCAACCTTAGCTTTTAATAGAGTTTTAAAATTAATTTTAAATTTTACATTTAAAATATCATTTTAGTTGTTCATTCTAGGTACATGTACATAGGATATTAATGATGTGATTATCTAAATATCTAGAATTATCTATTAACTATTATAAATGTATAAGTCAAGATAGTGTTGTAATCCAAGTCCAAGTTAATGGGACTTTATCTCTTATAAGAGTAATATGAAATGAATGAAATATGTTGTTTTCACACCTTTTTTCCTTTAATTGTTTTCTAACATGGGTTTGATTTAGTGGAGTGTTTAAGGTATTTAAGCATGTATGTTTAGTAAAGGAGAAGTTCCAAGATTAAGTGGATGATCAAGTAGCATCAAAAAAAAAAAATAGAGATATAAAATGATAAAGCCCAACAAGAGAATTATAACTTTGCATCAAAAAAGTGATAAAAAAAAAGGCAAATAAAAGTTAACAAGACGTTGTATAAAATGAGGTGTGATATAAAAAAGATCATATGTGATAAAAAAAAAATGATAGTTCTTCTTAAAAAAAAGATGAAAAATAACAAATGAGTCCCAATAAGAAAAAGACAACATCATAATAAAGAGTAATTCAAAATATAATAATTACTTAAAAAGCTAAATCTTGAACAAAGATATTTGGCTAAAAAAATGACTAAGACAGTTGCAAAAAAAATCTTCTTAAAATGAAGATGGAAGATCTAGAAAATAATAATAACAAGGTGGTTGTACAAAAAATAAAATAAAATAAGACATTAAGTTTTTGTTTTTATTTTTTGTCATCAATAAAAAATAAAAAAAGTGTATTAGTCATTAAAAAATAATCCTTCAACACAACCTAAATTATAAAAATTACGAGATTTTTAAAATTAAAAGAAATTGTTAAGATTAATTTCAAAGTCTGTATTTAAAGAGTCTTATTCTAGGTATATGTATGGAGGACATTAATGATGTGATTATTTAAAAATATAAAATCATTTATAATCTTTATAAATATATTTGTTCAAAGTATTGTAATTCAAGTTCAAGCCACGTCGCCCCGCGTTATGTGTGGTCATACCCACCACATGTCTTGGTCTTCGAATAGAATTTATGAAAAGCTAATTTTTTGCGTTTTCACAAACAGACACAATTCTCATTGCTAAAAAAAAAACTAATAATAAAATAAAAGAAGAATGGTTTTTTGGATTATTAGTAGCCAATTCTCATGTCAGAGCACCTTACGAAAAAAGGATGGATGATTATAAGTCTTCGAATGTGTGTGTGTGTGTGTGTGTGTGTGTGTGTGTAAAGAGTCGGTTTCTTTGTTCAAAAAAAGAAGAAGAAGAAAGAGATAGAAGCGCCTGAAACCATGCAACACCAAAAAATCCTTTCACCTCTTTTTGTCTCTCTCGGTCTTTGCTCTCCTTCCGTCCACTCGTCTCTCTCTCTCTCTCTCTCTCTTTCTCTCTCTGTTGTTTTTTGCTCTGTGGGTCTCTCTGCTCATTTTGCTTCCTGGGGTTTCTTTTCTTTTCTTTTCTTTGGGTTGCCAGCCTCTCTAGAGTCTAGCACCTTTTGGCTGTGCATTTGCTTTCTTTCCTGTGCAAGTGCTTTGTGAATTCTCGTGATTGTTTAGCACCTTTTTTTGGCTCTCTCTAATCTGCCACCACCTAACAACATTAAGGCATGATTTACATCTTACTTAATAAATCCATTAGGTGGAAATACTCATCCTCTTTTCTGTTTTACAGTATGATCTCCATTCTCCTGTGATGGGACCGTCAGAACCTGAAGCAAGACAGATGCTTCCAGATAACAAATCGGAACATGGGAGTGAAACTAGTAATGGTTTGAGGACGTGCCCTGCAACTACTCTCGGAGAAGATGATCATTTTACCAATAGCAGAATGTTAAACTCGCCGTCCTCCTCGTGTTCTTCTTCATCTGGAGACCGTTTTGAGTTGGATACAGATGAAATCAGCGAGTCCTATACAGGTGATGTTGGGGTTCCTGAGTATAGCAAAAACACTCGATATGACCATGACGGCGGCATTCCGATAAGCTCCATGCCCTGGCAAGAACAACAACCCAATCATGCTCCTACATTGAGCTCAGACAATGTTTCCACAGCACAGTTTCCTCCAACGCAGGTGATGGAGCGACCTGCTGAATCAAACTCCTCTGCTTCTTATAGGATTCCATCTTCTGTATTTGCTAGAACTCAATCTAATGCTCAAATGGAATGGAGTGTTACTTCCAATGGGTCATTGTTCAGTATTTATACAGGGAATACGAGCTTCATAACAGACGACCAAAACTCGGTGGGTAAATCTGGAGAGATAGGGTTTCCCAGTGATTCTACCTTGCCTAACCCGTTGATTGATCTCTCAAGTAATCAGCATCCAATCAATAAATCAACGGACGTTGGACCAAAGAATGCAAATGTCGACGAGTACCTTGGTGTAACTGAATCAAAAGCTCCTGAAACAATGAGGGTGGTTGTAAGAGAGGATGGAGGAGATGACAATAAAGAGCGGTCTCTTGCCAAAGGATCACTTTATTCAGCTAGGCTTTCTCATCGTTCAGATGCAAGTGGAGAAAGCATCCAATCTTTTGCATTTCCAATGTAAGCCCTATTATTATGAGTTTTAGAATAAAACAATCACCAAGAAATCTGCGCATTATGCATGAATGTTTTGCTCATCTTAAGAAATCGTTTTGAAGCTTCAAGTCTTGTCCTTGAGGGGATTGTAGCCAAAATATTAGCATTCATGAATATGTAGGGAGTTAATTAAAAGGGTACATCAGAATTATGAACAGGGTAGAATATATATAAGAAATGACGGGATTGTTGTGTTTATGTGAAGATTGACAGGAGATGATAAGAGTTATTCACTATCTCAGAAGCACTATCCATCATCACGGCACCGGTCGCAGCCGCCGACTCCTAGATCAGCTCAATCGCCTCGGGCACGGCTAGAGTCGCAACCGCTGTCAGAGCCAGTGACGGTGCCGAAAGCGAATATAAACGAGGCTCGGGGTAGATGGTTCTCCTGTATTCCGTGTTGCTCGTTCTGTTCTTGATGGGCAGTGGTTTTCAGCTGCCTTAGGTTTGAGAAATGATGTTGCAGAATGGTAGATCCTGTTTAGCTAGCTGTTGGCGTCAATCATTACAGGATGCATTGGAAGAATTCTTATTCTTGTTTTTACCTTTGCAGTTTCAGTTTTTCTTTGGTTGGAGATGTTAATTACCTTAAAAATCTTATGTTGGGATTCCGATGAAAAGGCCTTCAATTTGTTTGCTCCTCTTGTTGTTTTTAACTGCCATATTAATCATAAAATACAGCAGGAAGTGTTGGGAGAGTGGTTCGAAGTAAGACCGGCCGGCAAGAGACTGTTCTATGAAATCTCATGTTAATCAAGAGATAGATACATTGGATGCAAAATCAAACACGTCGCTAATAACTCTACAGTCAAAGCTTTTGTATTTATTACACAACACAACACACACACACTATTATGAGTCTATGACTGAGGTTCACTTGACATGTGGCTTCTGTGTTGATCAAAGAGTGCCTCTTTTTTTCCTTTCCAGGGAAATTGAGCCCGACCAAACACGAAGGCTTGAATTCTTGTCTGACAGGAGCAGGCATTTACTTTTGCTTTGGATTCGAGATAAAATAGAATTGCAAGAAGAAGTATACCATTATTATAGAAAACCAAAGTGAAAGGGATGGAAAAGGATAGTTTCAAAAGTGGTGCAAAAAGTTCATCTTGATCCTTTTACTTTCCAGTTGATACATTTTTGATCCTTGGATTTCCTAAACTTTAGTTTTTGTATAAAACTTTATTTTCTTATTTTTCAATCTCTAGTTTGATTAAAAAAAAAAAAAGCGAGGTTTATTCTGGTTGTGGAGATAAGGTCTCAGTTGACATCAATTTCTATCACAAAAAGAATTATGATAATGTTAATAGATTTTTTTTATATAAAGACTCCATTCAGGTGTTTTTTCCCTTTAACATTGCCAAATACAGAGAGAGAAATCAAGCTTGAGAGAGTACTCTGATTTTGTTCTGGATTTGTGTTTTTTTAAAAAAGTTTTAGGAGTTTTTCATTGGTTTATTAGTTTATTTGCATCATTTTTTAGGTGCTTGGTGTGAAAATTGATTGAAAATGCATATTTAAGTTCAAAAATACTCTACCTAGTTTTTGGACCATCTCTCTAATAGTTGGCCTTTATTTTTTTCAAAAACATTTGGGACAAGTGACATACTTGCAAAAGAGCCCACATGGGAGTGGTCTTTTTAAAATAAGCTGAGTATTAGAACCAACAACACTTAACTTTTTTAAAATTATATTTTTTTATCTTTAATTGATACTCTTTTTTTTTATATGTATTTTTTTGTTTGAATTTTTTTTTATCTATAGTTAAATTAAACTCTCTCTGACTTTTTAAATTTTTTATTTATGTTTTTAAAATAGTATTTTTTTTAATTATTTTTTAGATGTTTAATATTTCAAAGAGATTATTTTAATGTATTTATGGTTTTTCTCTTTTATGTTTTATATAAATAGACTTTATTCTAATAATGTGTTTATAAAAATCAAAATTATTTATTATCATAAGGAAAAAGTAACCTTTAAGGTTAAAAAAAACAAAAAAAACATGTAAATTGATGTCATGTTTAGAACACTCTTAATTGAATTCAATAAGTTTTAATAGAATCTTATGTTTGAAACCATTTTTGAGTGACAATAATTGAATTTTAAATTAAATTCAATTTCTAAAATCAATATAAAAGTAAATCAGACATCAACCTCTTTGATTTACTATACTAAAAAAAAAAATTCTTTGGTCAAAAAGAACTTTTTGACATGGAAATTAGCTTCTTTTTATTAACAAGAATCTTGTCAATGAACATTTTTTTATTCTCTACCATTTTTTGAATACTTTTATGTTCTCTCTCAAACACATAATTAGTATATGAACAAAATAAAGATTTGAACTAAAAAGTAAAATTTTCAAACCAAAAAGACTAGAAAAATATTTTTGAAAGAATTTGAAGGCAAAAAAAAAATGAAAATGTGTCTTTAAATAGTAAAAAAGTAACCTTTTAAAAGGCCTTTGTTTTAGCCACAATGTTAAATTATGCCCCCAGACAACCAAATTTGTTTTTGTAAAATTAAATATCAACTAATTATCAAGATATTTTTTTTCCTTACACCTTAGGAATCTCGTAACAAACAAATCAAAATAAATTCTTAGACCAAAATCCAAAATAACAAAATGTGCAATGATGAAATTGATATGAAAGGCCTGGTGACTAGGTTAAAAAAAAATGTTTTAAGGAGTGAAAAAATACAATGTTTTTGTAACATAATGAATAATGACTTCACCACCCCAAATAGGTTTTTTGTAAATAGATCATTGCCCTGTGTTACACTGCGAGTCAAGTCAAATTTTTTAACGTAAAGAATGTTTAGGCATTGTTAACTTATTTTCTAATAAAAATATATAATCATGAACTCAAGATATGATGCATATTGGTTGGTTTAAAAAAAAAAAAACACTAATATGAAAATGTATTAGATTATAATTTTTTTAAACCACAACACATTGGATGGATTTAGATTAACTTGTCAAGTTTGCAACTTGTGTTATGAGACATTGATAATCCCATAAAAAACAAATAAAAATAAACTATGAAGTCTAATTCTTAGTTAAATCAATGTTAAATGATAAAATTAAAAAATATATATTAAACTATATAAAAAAAACTACACGAATTAACCTATTAAACCTACGATTTAGATCATTATATTAGGATAACTCTATAAAAAGTCAATTGAAAAAAAAATATAAATTTCAATTTTTAACCAACTTAATATTGAAGAATGAGATAAAAAATCAATTAAAAAATGACAAAAAAACTAGTAAGCCCAAGTAAACCTGTTAAACCATCAACTTAGATCTAAAGACCAGAATAACTTCATAAAAATAAAATAAAAAAAATTACAAAGCTTCATTTTCAATAAATTCAATGTCAAATGTTGAAATCGAGGAAAAAAATATATTCATAAGATTGGGATAACTTCTCAAGAAATAAATTGAAAAAATTACGAAGTACAATTCTTAAACATCCTAATATCAAAGGATGAGATTACAAAAAAAAAAAACTAAAACAAAAGATTGATTGAGTTATTAAAGGGCAAGTTTGAAAAAAATATTTAATTAAAAAAATAAAAATAAAAATTAATCGAGTCAACTCGAGTTAACCTGTTAAACTTGTGAGTCAAGTTATGATATCAAAATAAACTCATAAAAAACAAATAAAAAAATTATAAAGTTCAATTAAAAAAATATTAATTTAAAAAAGAAAAAAAATGAATAAAATCAATTTGCAAACCTAGAAAATAAGTCACGAGACCAAGATAACATCATATAAAATAAATTGAAAAAAAAATTATGAAGCTCAATTTTTAACCTACCCTATATTAAATAATGAAATTGAAAAAAAAAACAAACCAACTCAATCTAAATTCATATGTTAAACCCATAACCTGAATCATGAAATCATAATAAATTTATAAAAAATAAATTATAAAAATTATAAAATCTCATTTCTAATATATTATATGTTAAAGGTTGAAATAAAGAAAAAAAAAACTGATGAAATTAGTATAGTGAACAATATAACAAAATTTTAAAAAATTATTAAAATGTTTTTTAATTAGAAAATGAAATAAAAAAAAAATTATTAAAAAGTCAAACTTAAAAAAAAACCTGTTGAAACCTTTTTCTTATTGAAAAATCTGAGATGGAATTGATATTGAAAACTTAAAGGAAGATTGAATATATAAATATAGAACTAAATTGAGGTTTCTCTCTTCTTGGCGCGATCCTGATGTTAAAACGTAAAAAGAACTCCCGCCTTCCAAGTAAAAACTAAAAAAGAGCTCATAAGTTTCAAGGCGCTAAAAAACCCTTCAAGTTTTGAACTGGCGCCAATATCTCCCTCCCTCTCTTGCTTACAAAATAAAATCTTCCTCCTTGCCTTGCTCACAAAGTACAAAGCAAGAGCTCTTTTTAATTTCCATCTCCACCAACCCTATTCTCCCAAAACAACAAATCTTTTAATTTATTTCAAGACAGGGAGATGAATGCAGCGATAGGAAAATCAGTGAGCCCAGATGGAATATCAAAACTGCTTTCAATTCCTAAACCAGATTCATTTACTCATCTTCCTGAAATCATCCTTCAAGTCACAAATCTTGAGCCTAAAGGCAAATCTTATGGGTATCTATCTATTTTATTTTATTTTATTTTTTTTGTATTTCCTTTCGTCTTCTTGTTTTTTTTTCTACATATATTTGACATGTCTATGGTTTTTAATTTTTTTTTTTTATGGTTTTGCAGGTTTGATGCTAGTGATGGAAAGATGAAGATCAAAGCGATCTTCAATTCACGCCTGTCATCTGAGATCCTCTCTGGGAATATTCAAAATCTCTGTCTCATCCAAGTTCTTGATTATACAGTCAATGAGATCCCCAGTAAATCTGAGAAGTAGGCCCACTTCTCTTTTCTTTTTCTGTTCTTTTTAGTTTTATTTTTCTCCGAGTGCTAGTTTGATGCGGCTTCTTTTTTTATCTTGGATAACAACAATAATAATCAGGTTTTTGATCATAACAAAGTGTGAGGTTGTTTCACCTGCACTTGAAAAGGAGATCAAGGAAGTGGTCGAACAGGAAGAATCAGACATGGGTATGCCGTTGAAGAAGCCAAAGCTAGAAAATGAAGTAAAGAGTGAAAATATCAAGGAAGCGAAGGGGCTTTTTTTGAAGCCAAAGCAAGAAATTGTTGCTAAATCTGCTGCTCAAATTGTACACGAACAGCACAGAAAGTGAGTGCTCTTTTTTTATTGTCCATGTTTGCTTTATAAATCTTTTATGTGAACTGGAATGTTTGGTTTCGCATCGTGTGACCCCTTCGTTAAAATTGTCAGTATGGCCCCGGCTGCGCGAATGGCCATGACACGGAGAGTTCACCCTCTTGTTTCATTAAATCCTTACCAAGGCAACTGGACCATAAAAGTCAGGGTTACAAGCAAAGGAAATATGCGTACCTATAGGAACGCTAGAGGAGAAGGGTGTGTTTTCAATGTGGAATTAACAGATGGAGATGTGAGTTTTTAACTCTTCGAATTGTTTGTTTAATGCGCCTTCTTTTTTACTATTATTAATGAACTGAATTTACATATGACGTGGTGCAGGGCACACAAATACAAGCAACAATGTTCAATGAGGCTGCAAGGAAATTCTATGATAGGTTTGAGCTGGGGAAAGTTTACTACATATCGAAAGGGACGCTCAGGGTTGCTAACAAGCAGTTTAAGACAGTGCAAAATGATTATGAGATGACCTTGAATGAAAACTCCGAAGTGGAAGAGGCTAGCGATGAAGCAGCTTGTATTCCCGAAACTAAATTCAAGTTTGTCCCAATTGATCAGTTGGGTCCCTATGTCAATTCAAAAGATCTTGTTGGTGAGAACCGTCTCCTAGAAATCAATTGTAGATGAACATCTTGTGTTTGCTCGTCATTTTTGTTTTTAATTACGTCTGTCAAACAATTTTCAGATGTTATTGGAATTGTTCAAAGTGTTTCACCGACAACGAGTATCCGGAGGAAGAGCAACAATGAGACTGTTCCAAAGCGTGATATTGTTGTAGCTGATGAGACGTAAGTGCAAAATTTTGTGCAGTTGGTTTTATCATTTGCTACTTCTGTTGTATTGAAGCTCTGGATGTTTGGGGTTCAGGAAGAAGACTGTTGTGGTGTCATTGTGGAATGAGCTTGCAACAAGTGTGGGACAGGAACTGCAGGATATTGCTGATAAATCTCCTGTAGTTGCGATCAAATCCCTTAAAGTTGGAGATTTTCAAGGTAATCTAGTGTCAACTCATGTCATCCAAAAACATTTCTTGGATTTTATACTTTCCTGGGTCGTGGCTTCTTTGTTTTATGAGAAAAAATTCATTTTGTGGAGTGTCCCTTTACATGTAATTTCAGGTATATCTTTGTCCACCCTGGGCAAGAGCATAGTGCAAGTCAACCCAGTTATTGCTGAATCAGAGAAGCTGAGAAGCTGGTAAACTTTTTTCTTCAATCAAGTGATTGGTTTTGATAGTTTTGTTTTCATTACTGATTATAAAGCTCTACTTTTTGGTAGGTATGATTCTGAAGGTAAAGAGACTTCAATGGCCTCTGTTGGCTCTGGTTTGAGCCCTTCGACCAAGAGTGGGGCAAGGTCCATGTACTCCGATCGAGTATCTCTATCTCATATAACAAGCAACCCATCCTTGGGGGAGGACAAGGTATAGAAATCATTAGCGTTATGTAATATACTATGGTATGTAGTAAGATCAGCTTCTGAGTATACATATTGGAGAAGCATTTGATATGGAGAGGACTGCCAATTCTGTTAGCTAAGAACTAGTGCAATAGGGTTGAAATTGCTGATTCCTTTCTTTCACGACATGTTGTGTAGGGAGCATTTGTGTTTGATTCATTGCATAGCTACTTTTAGATGATTTCAATTGGTTTATGATTAATCAATTCTCTTTTGCAGCCTGCATTTTTCAGCATTAGAGCATACATAAGCTTCATCAAACCTGACCAGACAATGTGGTATCGGGCTTGCAAGACGTGCAATAAAAAAGTTACTGATGCTCTGGGGGGTGGATATTGGTGTGAAGGATGCCAGAAGAATGATGCAGAGTGCAGCTTAAGGTGAGTGGCAGGGACAAGGGAAAAATAGCTGTGCCTAAAATGAAAGTTAAACTTGTTGTTTCACATCTATTCTTTTTCGTCTTTCAGGTACATTATGGTGGTAAAAGTTTCTGATGCGAGTGGTGAAGGTTGGGTTTCTGCATTCAATGAAGAAGCTGAAAAGATCATTGGTTGCTCTGCTGATGAACTTGACCTACTTAAATCACAGGTAACTGCCAAAGTAGAATGAAACATTATGCAATTGAATGTTAAAGAAGGAAAGAAATGAGAATTAGTGCCCAACTCCTTTCATTTGCTGACATTTTCAGATAGGGGAAGAGAACACCTACCAACAAAGATTGAAAGAAGCCACTTGGAATCCTCATCTTTTGAGGATCAGTGTCTCCCAGAACGAGTACAATAACGAGAAGAGGCAAAGGATGACAGTTAGGGCTGTTGCTCCAGTTGATTTTGCTGCTGAGTCCAGATTTTTGCTTGAAGAGATTTCAAAGATGAAAGGTTCTCAATAGGATGGATGGATGTGGCTTAGTTTGATTTGTTCACAGAAGTGGTGTTTTGGGCAATATTTTGCAACTCTTTAAGATTTATTTCTGAATGGGAAAGAGGGTATATTTAGTTAGACGTGTTGCTAGTTCCTAAAACTAATGCCTGTAATATATGCATCTAGGTGATCGGTTCAACTCACTCTCTCAGATGATTTTTCATTTTTTGTATCACAGTGATGTGATAACTCCTTTCCTCTGTAACTCTTCTATTTTACGTTTTCCATATCTTCTTTTCCCTCTCGTCAATTTCTTTCCCTCTCTCTATCCTCCATAATCCAATAACATCGAAAGAGCAAACATCTAGCGAATTTGTTGGATTCCATGGCTGAAAAAATTCTCTTTGAGAGCAGCGGGAACAAATGCACAACACATGTATATCAAGTCTGCTTGCATGGAAAGATTTGGTAACTCCACCTCTATGGATTCTACTTGGATATGGAGAATTGTACTCCTTTTCATCATGTATCTTTGAAAGAATCTTAAAAAAAATCCAACTGATAAACATAAACAAAGATCCTTCCATTGAGGGATCAAAACCGCTGAGAAAACTCTAGATCCAGGATAATAAGAGTTTTTAACAACGGTTTCCAACTACTATACAAGGCTCAAAGGGTTGTGGCATGAACTCGCATCTTATAATGCTTCGCCTACTTGTTTTTGTGGCAGGATGGAGATAAATAACAAGCAGAAAGACCAACATCACACTATATATACAAGCAGAAACCCATTTGCATCATAGAATGCTGCAAATTGGTTTACAAAATCAAGAACGATTCTAATGGCACTATAGAGCGCTGCAAAGCTTGCCTTGTTACCAAGAGAAATACTCATTTTAAGGGCACCGACAATCAAGAGATCTCCTCCCCCACAGCACAGATTACTACTCTCTATTGCCTCTCGTATGTACAAAATGTTTTTTTTCATGACGACATAGATGAAAAGGTGTGTATGGATCCTCCTTCGTGACTTTACGACGAGGAGAAAACTTGGTATGTTAGCTCAATAAATCTTTAAATGGATTATAGCAAACCTCACGTAATTAGTTTTCTCAATTCGTCAAGCTATCCAAAAGGTCAGTTTTCAGCAAACCAAAAGAGATTATTCTCTTTCAACCAAAGTTCAAGGCAAGTTTTTTTTTTTTTTTTACTACATTACATGTACACATTGATGAAACTTTTCAAGGATTACTTTCTTAAACAATTCCATATCTTTGGTAATTTGAAATATTTTCTGGGAATTGAAGTCTCATGCTAAAACATTGTATCTCTAAATCTCGAAAAAATATGCACTCGATATTCTACAGGATGGAGGACTTCAGGGATCATGTTTTGGGCATTAAAATCTCATGTTAAAACATCGTATCTCTAAATCTTTAAAAAAAAAAAACATGCACTTGATATTCTACAGGATGTAGGATTTCTGGGAGCATGACTTGATAAATTCCCTGTGGAACAACATTTGAAGCTCACTCTTAGAGATGGTGAGCAACATTTGAAGCTTATTATCATAATGAGCAGTTGTCCTGCCACAAGGTGATTCATCATAGGATAGTTGTATCTTTTTGAAAACTCTTTTAATTCATGGAAATCAAATAAACAATTGAAAATATCATGCCATGGCTACAACATGCTTGAAACAAGGCCATCATAATTTAAAGTAAGGGACTTAATATTGAGAAAAATATAGATAAAAAGTAGTACATAAATATGAAAATAAAAAATAAAAAAAGAGAAGTAATTGAGATAGGAAAATCTAATTAGAAAAAAAAAATTAAAATAAAAAACATTATCAACGAGGATGATTAATCTTAGTTAAAAATTATTTTTTAAATCACTAAAAATAAAAATACACAGCTACCACGTTACTTGCCAAAGTAGATGACATGTTGTTTGTGAGCTCAAATTTAAGTAAATCATAGTGGTTAGAAAATTAAGACAGTGTTTTTTTTTTATATAAAAAATTCAATTTTAAGTTATTTTAATCAAAAAACACCTCTCCAATACCTTTGGAACATCCATAAACCAATACTTCAACTCAAAATACCAAAAAAATAATCCAAAAATATGAAATAAAATTGTGTTAGATTTATTTTTCTTGGCTTATACCTTTGTTTTAGGAAACATTGAGGTTCTAAACAATCATTATCAAATCCTTTTCATTTCATGAAACCTATGGATAAAAAAAAATCTATTTTAGTAGTAAAAGATATCTTGAACAACAAACTTCTCACTTGTTGTTGAAATCTAGTAATTCCTTTCTCTCATTTCTCTAACCAAACTGAAAATTACTATAAATAAATATTTATACCAAAACTCATTTTTTTGAATTTTAAAATGATCTAAATTGTCTAATTTGTGTTGTTTTTAAAGTTCAAGATCTAAGTGTATTTTTAAAATAATTTCTAGCACATCATCCATGTTTGATTTTTTTTTCATTACAGTCCCTCTCATTTTAATTATATTATTGCTTAAGAAATCAAAAGTAATTGATCTTCAATTAAGATTAAATTCAAAATAAAATTTTGAGAATCAAAATGAATTATTAAAAAATACAAAATATATTTTGTAAGTGTGCAAACAATGTCGGCTTAATAATATTTAGTCCACGTGTTTTAGTTTTTTAATTAATTATTACTTTGATAAACACAAGATTGTAAGTTACATTAGGGGAACATGAGAGTGAGTTTTATCATGTTTTTATTTAAAATTATTTTTTTTAAATAATTATTTTAGTATTTTAAATTGTTTAATGTGTTGATGTTAAAAATAAATTTTAAAAATTTTAAATAAATATTATTTTAATATTTTTTAAATTAAAATTATTTTAAAAAATAATTATTACGATCAGCAGAGTCAGACCAACACCAATTTTAACTTAAGAGGGCAGGATAATCGATTAACATACTGAGGATATTTTGCATCTCCGACCCTGAAAAATAGAAATCTTCAGTCAAAGCTAAGTGGCCGGTCACATATAAGAAAATACAACCCACTCGTAGAGGAACACGTGGAAAGCCTGAATCCGGAGCCGCACCGTCACGCTTCTAATCCAACGGTGAAGATCTCTTCTCTCGCTTAAAACAACCCTCCACCATTGACCTACATAAACCCCACTTCCCACTATAGGGTTTTAGTCGAATCCTTCAAAAACCAGAGGGAGTGAAGCCAAACATAAGAAGGTAATCCCTAGTTATTTGTTTTATTACTGTGATCGGACTTGTTTCTGATTGATTGAGACTGAAATATGCTGTTAACCTCGTCTTTTGATTTGATCTGTGTTAAGTGTAAATGAGAAAAGAAAAGAAAAGATTGTAACTTTATGAGTTTTATCTTTTCATGTTTAGATGTATTTTATCTTCTTCGTCTTTTCCTTTTATCCGCGGTCTTAATCAGGATTGAAGGAGAGACCGAGACTAAAATTGTTTTGTTCGTATTGTTGTTGCTGGACCTAGGTTTTTCTGGTTCAAATTAAGTACTTCTGAAGCAACTGATTTTTTACTGATTTTTTTTTTATTTAAAAAAATCTCTGGCTGATTTTGCCTTGTCGCTTCTTGCTGGGCAATCAATCATTCACAACATATGTAAAGCTCCTGCTCTCATTATTCCACGGTGTTGGTTTATTTTGGTTCCTGACTAAGGTTTTGTTTCACTTAGGTTGTACGATGGCGTTTCTTTCTAAAGTGGGAAATATGTTACGGCAGACTGCTAACAGGCAGATCGCTTCTGAGATATCTGCATCAAGACCATCCATCTATCAAGCATTAAGATGCATGTCCTCCTCAAAAATTTTCATTGGAGGTGCTTCTTTTCTTTTATTATTTTTTTCACTTCTTGTTTTGGTGACCTGCTGTTTAATGGCCGGTGCTGAAACCTATCACATCTCATTGCAGGTATTTCTTTCCAGACAGATGACAACGGTCTGAAAGAGGCCTTTGATAAATATGGCAATGTTGTTGAAGGTATGTAATTTGGTTTGCCAAGTTACTTTTCCCAGTTTTAGAGGAAAAAATTATGTGGTGTCTGCCTGTGGGTATGTGTACCCGTGCCTGTGCAGTTTGTGCTAGTGTGTTTATTTCCTTGGTTTCCTTCCTCACATGTGTGCTGGCGTTTCAAATTCAAGTTTAGGTTTATTGCTGATTTGTTTTATTTTTGTTGCAGCAAGAATCATTATGGATCGTGATACTGGCAGATCCAGAGGATTTGGATTCATTACTTACACCTCCAGTGAGGAGGCCTCTAGTGCCATCCAGGCCATGGATGGACAGGTAATTTGCTACTTTATTGTTTTTCTTTTTTCCCTGGCTGGAAGTGGAGATGAGAAGTGCAGAACTAATTTAACATTTCCTCTAAATTAATTTTCAACTGAGAGAAGTGCAGAATCTCTTACATTGTAATTTTTCTCTTATCATCAAATTCTCAATTCCTCTCACCCTGCCATTTAACTTAGTTGAGAAAGCTTACATTCTTCACTTGAATCACCTATCCCCCTCATCGTAGTGTTCATATCATTTTGATTTGAATTTTGCTTCTCGCAGGATCTTCATGGTCGCCGTGTTAGGGTGAATTATGCAACTGAAAGGCCTCAGCGTACCTTTAACAATAATTATGGCAACTATGGCGGCGGAGGATACGGTGGCGGCGGCGGATACAGCGGCGGCGGGGGATATGGCGGCGGAGGATACAGCGGCGGTGGAGGATATGGCTCTAATGATGGTGGTAACTATGGTGGGACAAATGTTAGCTATGGTGATGACAAAACTAATTATGCTGGTCAAAACACCACTGATGGTGGTGCTGGGAATTATGGTGTTGCTGCTGGTGGTGGCAGCAGCGATGGCTATACCAACACCAGTGTTGATGGTGGGTATGATGGAAATGCTGGATTGGGTTATGGTGGCAGCAATCAGTTTGGTGCCAATGAGAGCAGTGGTGATGGTTTTAACCTAGATGATGCATTGGACAAAAACTCCAAGGAAGATGATGATGCTGGTGATTTTGCCAAAAGGGCATAACATAATGCTGTTTCTGGAGGAAGCTGTTGAAGTTGCTTATTAAAGTAAATTTTTTTTCCTCTCCCCTACCCTTCTTTGAACTTTGTTATATCACTTATTTCGGATTTGGTTATGTGAAGAGCATCACTTTGAAGTGTTTTCTTTAAGAAACAGAATTGATTAGAAAATAATTTCAGTTTCTCTCTCCGGCTGTTCATTATTTGGCAACTTCATAAGCAGTATTGGTGAGTGGTGACTGAAAAATTGTCTGCTTCAAGTTGGTGGTTCTGTTTGCTACTGTTTTTTCTGAGGGATGGGTAAAACTAATATTAGCGTAGGTTTTGCTTGATAGATATCGCCTTTTTTCTAATCACAGAGAATAACAAAAAAAAAAAAAAAACCAAGGTCTTGTATATAACTTTGTTTCAAATTTTAGTTTTGTAAAAAACTTGATTTTTATTTATTTTGCATGTAAAAATCCATGTCAGAGTAGTTTTAACCAATTATAACTTTTTAAATCTATTTTTTAAAAACATCATCTCAAAATGAAGTTAAAGCCATCATTTCTTTTCAGCTAAAATTGTCAAAGATAGGGGGGGAAAACAGAGAGAGGTGATAGTTTTGAGAGCGTTTAAGGGCTTATGTTGTCTGTATCAACCTAGCTGGGCTGTTCAGCCCTTGCATGTTGTTGCTTTCGCTTTGTCGTTCCTAAATTTGATTGGTTCGCGCTGCTTCTTCTATTTTTTAGAAGTTTTTCCTGATGCTTGCTATATCATTTTCAGATCGTATTTCTTCAGATGGAGCTGGTTTTCTTTAGCTATGTTTGCTTTCTTTTATGCATGTTTCATGTTTGATTCTACCTTCTTCCATTAACCAAGCCAATGGCATTTTGAACCGAGCTGCTTTCCCACGGATATTTCTTGGTTTGTGCAAGGTTGCTAGCTTTTCGTATTTGGTTCCTTGGTGTTTGACATGAATGTTGTAGTGCTTAAAACACTACAACAGCCTTTTAATCGCGCAAGCATGTTTTTGAATTTCAGTCCACCTTAGGTGTCTTGCTGTGCTTTTTGGTGGCGCTTGATGCTTAAAATTCCATTTAATGACAATATACATGCACATTATCACTCTTATTTCACTAGCCTTTATTGTTGTTTGCCTTCATTTGCTTTAGACAATCCCCCCGTTGCTTTGATCTATACTTTGTTGTGTTTTTCTCTCCTTGGAATTGATGTGTCAGGCTCCGGCATTGCCTTGCTGCCTTCTCAGTAATTTTTCAGACTTTTGGTGTCTGGCACTTTTCTTACCACTTTTATGGGTTTCTCATTCTTACAGCAGGCTGTTTGCACATTTGCCTTTTTTCATTTCCAACTAAAAATGCATGTGTTATAGTTGTGGACACCACTTCTTTAGACAACAAAAAAGGGACCAGAGCATTCTTTTATCTGCATGCTTTCCCAACGCGTAACTCAAAGCCACCCTTCTTTTATATCGATGCCCATTGTCTCTAGCCTTTTTTTTTTTTTTTAAACTGTTAGATACCACAGGTGAGAGTTGATTTTCTTCAATTTATCGATTACCTCCTACTCTTCTCTACTCTTCTGTACAACTTCTAACCAAAATTGAACCATCGTAGCTCTTCAACTTCAAATGCATTTCGGGGGGAGCTGGACTTCTGATTGCTATTTGCAATTTCAAGGAGAAACTTCCTGCCTATCGCAACCGATGTATCTTCTTGAACTTCCCAGCACCCTTCGACACTAGCCTCTTTTGTTAGCGTAGAGCTTTTAGGTCTAGAAAATGAAGCTTCACTGCGGCTGTTGCAGCCGAATCACTGTCACTGTTGCTGTTTCGCATTGCATTTACTTGCTTCTCTTGATAAATATTAAATTGCCTTTACTTTTTCACTCCAATTCGCTTGAGTTCGATCTCTGCTTTTGCATTCATATGTTTTTCTTGCCGTATTTTTCACAAATATATTCGCTCAATTAGCCTCTAGGAAACGTCGCAAATGCACTTGTAACCATGCTGTCATAAATTATGGATTATTCTCTAATTTTTTATTTTTAAAATAGAAACTAGTATATTGGCAAAAGTTGGGAGGATTTCACATGTAGTAAAAATAAAGCTACAATTTTGGATGGATGGAATTAAGAGTCTAATTGTATCATATTTTATCCAAAACTAGAGAGACTATAAATTTAAGGTCAAATTACATGATTATTAGATGAATCTGTACAGAAATTAAATCTAAGAACATAATTAGATTTTTATTAGATCAAATTAATTTAATCATGGTCCAAATTAAATGATTTAATTAGGTGTATGAATTTAATTATACTTTAAATAGGTCAAATTAATTTTATTAGAGGTTTAATTGGTGAAAAATTAAGTTTGGAAGCTCAATTGAGAAAATTAAAATTTGAAAGACCAAATTTAATTTTTAACAAGTTAATTAATTCAAGTCAGGAGTATAATTGCAAGAAAATAAAAGTTTCAGGGTCAATTAAGAGTTTAATTGAACCATTTTCAGCCAAGGATCATTTTACAAAAACCGTCGAACGATGAGGACTGAATTGATTCAAATCAAGGTGAAATTGAAGAAAATTGAAAGTTTAATGGTCAATTAAGGGTTAAATTATATAAATTTAAGATCAAGGATCAAAATGAAAAAAGGTGTTCAAATTTAGGGTTGACATAGAAGTTTGCCAGGGGCAAAATTGTATAAAATTGAAAGTTTAATGTCAATTAGGGGTGTAATCAAAAGAAATTAAAAGATGGAGGACCAGATTGAACTTTGATCAAATTCCTAAATTAAAACCTCAAATCCTTAAAACGACGTTGTTTTGAAAACAATAAAATAAAGGGCCACATAACGTGTCATCTAGTGACTGTTTATCTTCTTTATTTTGCCATAAAAAGCTGCTCAAGTGGTTTTCTTCCTAAGACATTTAATGCTTCATCTCTCCACTAAATTTGATAAAACTTGTACGCAAACAATAACAAGACATCTAACTACACCCTAGTGTGGTCTTTTTTGGCTGATTGACGTAATAACATTCGTGACACCACCCTAAAATGGCCAACCTGACCAGCTCTTCTGCAGCAACTTTGACAATTCACGTTGGCCACTTTGAGCCAATGGTTGAGATCTTTCGAGGTTGGTTCAAGGGCCACAATTTAACACCATTAAAGATAAAATATCCATCTTCCACATCCTATAAATTGAGGTGAATTTCATGGTTTGAAGGAGAAAAAAATCGAGTGCAAAGTTGAAAGAAAACTAGCCTCCCCCTAGTTTTTTCTTCTCTTCGCCGTCAATTCTCTCCTTTCTCTTTCTCCACCGCCTCTTTAGCCACCACAACCCTGGAACCACCATGAACAACTACCACACAACCTCCTCAAATCCATCCCCTTGTCGACAATAGGAACCACCACGCCAACTTATCCTTCTTCCTCTCACAACCAATACTGACCACTAATTCCTCCATTAGCGCCACTATTAGCCTCACGTTGGCCTCCCAGACCACCATCCAAGCTTCCTGATGTGAGGTGATTCCCTCCTCTCCTTTTGCTGCAACCATAACCACTGTATACAAAATGTGAATTCATTTTACATGTAAAGGTTAAATTAATTAAAATGGTTGTTGGTGGTTGTTGGGTCGGGCCAACAACCATGCAAGCTGGGGCTGGACCTATTCCAGCCCATAAAGAAAAGAACATAAGAAAAAGGGTCTGTTGACTGAACCTGACCGGGTTATGCTGAACCTGTTTTAGCCTAACCCAATTATTATTATTATTATTATTATTATATAAAAAACAAAAAAATTCCAAAAACATTTTCAAGGGCCATTTCAAAATATTTGTGATTTTCTCGCATGTTTTTCCAATAATTTTGCATAATATCAAACTGTATATTTGCACTGTAAGATACAAATCTAATATTAAAATACCCAGTTTTCTCTAAAACTTTTCTTAAATAATTTTGAAAATTCAAAAAAAAATTTAAATTGATTTCGTCTTAAAGAAACAAAAAATATTTTGTTTTCATGCATACGACCAAATCCTTAAAGTTTTCTAAGCGTACTTTTTATAAAACCATCAAAAATACATCTTTCTCATGTTTTGAAGATGCAAAGATGAATATTATAACTAATTTATGATGATTCGTTAGGGTTTGACTAAAATATAAAAAATCATTCACCAATCATTTTGTTCACTTTATATTTAAAGTGTTAGAGTTTATCTGTAGACTTTAGTATTCAGGGTGTAAAATTACACAATAGAGTATATACTTAGGTATTAAAGATACAAAGTATAAAATAAATGCGATAATAAAATTTAGACTTTATAATAGTTAGGATTTAACCTGATAAGGTAGAAATTTCCTTACGAAGGGAGATTTACCTTGAACCTTAAACAAGACTAACAAATAAAAACTTGACTTAGAATAACAATCAAACAATAATGTAACTAACATTAGGTAGGGTGCACTAGGGGTGATGCGTCTTCCACTTGCAGAATCAGTTCCTTACCTGAATTCTCACAGGCCATAGGTTTCTGAGAACCTTAATACCAGGTTGCGACTGTTGAATTTTATAATCATAATTTTATGATTATACCCAAAACCATTTCTTTTCCCAATACCTTTTAAGAGGCTTAACGTGCTATTCGACGTAGCCCCGCGACACTGTATATTTAGTAAAAATTAAGAGGTGGTGTTTTTACTATACACCACTTCACAAAATACTATTTATTACAATTTTTTTTTTTTTTTTTGTGATTTTGGTTCAACATTGGTTTATTAGAGATTGATTTTTTTATTTTATTTTATTGTGATTTGCTTTCTATGTGATTATCTAGTCTCGTGACTCGTGTTGCAAGTTCAACATATTAACCCCATGGTTTTGAAACCTAGCCCGACAGGCCAACCCGGGAATGGAATCGGGTCGGGTTTAAGAAAAAATAAGTAAAGTCAAAACTCGGGGTGACCTGGCTGATCTGATGAGTTGACCCAGTTAACCAGACAAGAATTGATCAAAAACCCGATTGCAACCCGTTGACTTTTAATTTTTTACTAAAACGATGTTGTTTTGATTTAAAAAAATCAGAATTGACCCAGGTGACTGGTGACTTGATCAAAACCCGGTGAAACGGTCAAAACTCTGATTAACCCGATTGACCCAGTTTCCCCCTCTTTTTTAATGTGTATTTTTTTTTAATTTCATTATTCAATATTAGGTTGATTAAGAATTAGATTTCATGATTTATTTTAATTTATTTTTTTATTAGATTATCTCAGTTTCACGACTTGAATCACGAGTTTTGTGGGTTAACTTGAGTTGAATTTGGTGGTTTTATTGTGTTCTTTGTTTTGATAGCTTTTTTTTTTTTTTTAATTTCACCATTCAACAATGAATTAATTTAGAATTGTGCTTCATAATTTATTTATTTCAACTTGTTTTATATGAGGTTATCCTAATTTAATGACTCGAGTTACATGTTTGATTGGGTAACCCGAGTTGATTTAAGTTAATTTTTTTAACCATTTTCAATATTTTTTCTTAAATTTCATCATTCAACATCAGGTTGATTAGAAATTGGGCTTTATAATTTGCTTTGATTTACTTTTTATAGGGTTATCTTGGTTTTATGACTCAGGTAGTGGATTTGGTTGGTTAACTCAAGCTGACTCGATTCATTTTTTATCCCCTTTTAATTGATTTTTTTCAATTTCATCCTTCAACATTGAGTTGATTGAGATTTGGACTTGATAATTTGTCTTGAATACTTTATAAGGGTTTATCCCAGTCTCATGACCCGAGTCACATGTTTGTCAGGGTAACCCGGGTTGAACTAAATTATTTTTTAGGATTTATTTCTATGAGGTTATCCTAGTATCATGATCCAAATTATGGGTTTAGTATGTTAACTCGAGTTGACTGAGATTATTTTTTTAATTAATTTTTCTAGTTTCATCCTTCAACATTGGGTTAATTGAAAATTAGGTTTTATATTTTTTTTCAATTTATTTTTATGGGGTTATATTGGTCTCATGAATCAAATCGTAGATTTAGAAGATTGAATCAAGCAATGTTTTTTTTAATATTTTTAATTGATTTCTTTTCAGTTTCATCTTTTAATATTAGGTTGATTGAGAATTGAGTTTCATATTTTATCTTGATTTGCTTTATATAAAGTCATCATAGTCTTATAACCTAGATAATGAATTTGGTAGATTAACCCAAGTTGACACAGATCAATTTAATATATTTGTCTCAATATTTTTTTTAAAAAATATTATCTTATTTTTTTAGTCAAACCTAAAAAATGACTTAGTTGACCCATCATTAACTTAGATCACATCAAGTTAATCCCTACATGATTTAATTTTTTTTTATAGTGTAACATGGTTTACCGATCTAGTTTATCACTGTAATATATCTCATTATTCCACTATTTTCTTTTACATTATTTAGCAGCCATTGGAAAATTTGATTTATTGGAATTTTTTGTTTTACTATTTTCTTTATTTCAACTCTTGTACTATATTGTTTTGATGGGCAATCCTGTTACTTGTTGAAACTAAGATCTCCTGGTAGGCATTGCTACCTACTTGACAGAGCTTCATTATGGGTTGGTTTATTCGAGCTTAATCTTGTTTTAGTTGTTTGTAGTGCTTAAGAAAACCCAGCATCATGCGTACTTTTTTTTTTTTTTTTAATTATGATATATGAAGACAGCTAATTAGTTTCATGGATTTGTTTTACTTAAACTAGTGCGTGCATCATTAGTGGTAGTTTTTGAATCAATAAAACAAAATATTTGTGTTTCTGGTATTTTAATTCTCTATGTTCTATATATATAGAAGTCTTTCATCAATCTTGAAGGGACTCCAAATTTCAAAATTACAGGTCGTGGAGGTGATGATGATGTTGGTTGCTTGATGGAGGCGGAAAGTTTTCTAGAAATAGAAAAATGAGATAAAAGATGCTGTGATAGCCAAACGTATATCGTTATATAATGCAAAACTTTCTATTAATTGCATGTTTAATGTTCATTGTCATCCACTGAAAACAACAACCTTTGTGCATTGAGCACTACAGGAGAGCCTTTCTTGGTCTTCTCTACAATTTGCTTGATCAACTGCTTCTCCATCTCATCATCACAATCACTGTTTTCATCTTCACTTATCCTATCATAAAGCAATTCCTCAATTCCTGCGCCATACTCTGCCGATGACTTTACTGGACCCGTCTGTAGATCGTTTGGTCTCCTTTCTTGATTATGTGAAGAAAGTGAAAAAGAACCATTTGCCCTGCCATTTTGATCCCATGACACCCTCTGGTCAAATAGATGCAAGCCCGCTTGATTGTCTTCAAAATCCCCTGACAGTGAATCTTCTTCCTCAGATTCATTCATCTTGTTTAGCTCTTCATATGCCTCATTGTACGCATCCAGGGCTTCCCTGGATAAATTCATAACTAGAGGCTGATCTATGCAACTGAAATCTCCTTCAACAACTGGACTTCCTTCCCCAGAGGAGTATCTTAGCTCGGTGGTTGAAAACAACCTTTGAACATTCTTATGTTCTGATTCCAGGAGTTGCACCTTCCTCTGGCTGTTTTGAAGGGCTGTCTCAAGCTCCTTCACACGGTCTTGAAGTCTTGACTGAATAACCTCATGGAGATGCAAGCTCAATTCTCGTGGTGAAACTGCATAATTAGCAGAGCAAGTAGGGGAGGTGCCCCTTGCATCTTGATTTGACTCGGATTGAGCAGCAGCTTGCCCATTGACCATGTCAAGCCTCAGTTCTCCTCGAGCAAAATCTGCTGTAGAGTCTGGGTCAAGCTGGATGATTTTGAACTCTATTAGAACTTGTAAAATACATAGTACAATGAAGCCATGTACATCCCTAAGGAAAAACCATGAAAAAGCTACACAATAAACAAGTAACAGTAAAGGTTCTTCCTATGGCATTGAGAAGATTGTATTATTATTTGTTTTGTTTTTTTTTTTTCATCCTTTCCTATCGTGTGCTAACTTTGGCTTTCAAAAATGCTGCCCCTGTCAGCAAGCATGAATATAAAACATGGCCATAGTTATGTGACAGGTTTTGAATCACCAATATCCATGCGGGTCATAGCCATTCAATTCTATGCTGACAGGTGGTATGACACCGTGAGCACCAGAGTAACCATATTTATGAAAGTGAGCCCAAATCTATTGCATTAAAAGTTCATATGAGACTGGTCCCAAAGAAAACAAGATTGGAAAAGAGAACAAAAAACAAAGAAAGAAGGGCAACTCCAGAGGCTGACCAGAACATCATAGAGAACAGGAGGATGAGCACAAGGCAACATTTAATGCAAGCAAACCCAGCAGATAGGCAGTGATGAGAGAGTGGTGCACGACAGCTTTGAGGGTTGTTATGAATCTGAGTTTCAGGGCTGTTTAAGGCTTGCTTAATGTGGGTTTCTGCTGGGATGTGAGGATGTGGGACAGATTTCTAGCAGCCACACCTATGGTAAGGAAAAATCTAAGCTTCACATCTAGGGTTCTTAGGAGTCACACCCAAGGGAGATTGAGTCACGCAATAAAAAATTGCTGGAAATTATTTGATAATATTGCATTGAAACTATTGAAAGACTACAATGCTTATTTAAACAGCTTTAGTAGTCCAAGTCCAAGGCCATGAATTCCTAAACTTCCAGCATAACTATTCCTATTTAGAATAGGAAAACCTAATAACTTTAGGACTAATAAAATAAAATGCTAAACAGAAATAAGGCCTAGACTGTGATTTCCAGATTTTCAAGCAACCTGGAAATTCCTAAAATACCCTTGGAACTACTCAAGCTCCTATCATTAGTCATGTGCCAAATCAATGCTTGAGCAAGGATATCATTCTTAGAATGCCTTCTAAGGACTTTTGGAGACTGCTGCTAGTGTGCCCCAACCGAAAGCTCTGGACAATCTTGAATGGTTTAACTTTGCTGCTACAGGGAAACCATAATTAAACTAAATTTGCTCGCATAATTGTCAGACTTGGTACTTGGGGAGACTTCCCCAACAAAGATGAGAAATGCTGAGCTAGGTAATCGCATCAAAAAATTATGAAAAACAATTTATGGTATTGCACAGAAAAAAATATTATGTGACAGTTAAACATAAAAGTCACAGATAATGAATAGGATTTGTTAAATTGAAATTGGATAACTACGACAATTTTCTGCTTTAATGATAGTGTATATGGAGTTGGATTATAATGCTTAGGAGATATAATAACAAACTAGGATAACATTTGATTAGTTTTTCTAAAATACTTGGAACCAAGTTTCACACTTGTAACTCAAGGGCACATAAAATTTGAAACCTTCACCATTGACAAGCTAAGGTCATGAGTGGCAAGCATGTGTTATAAAAGCGTAAAAACATTTATGCAGTCATAAAAGAAAGCATGTTGGCCATTATATTTCAAGATACCATCAAAGGTTGGTTTTCTTTTCCACCTCTCGATGTGATCTATTGTTGTGTGAATTTGAAACACATAACAATACTATTCAAGATATTTCTAGGAGATCTATCTATTTATTTACTAAAAGAAGATAATTTTATCAGAAAGGAAAGAAATAAGAATTACAGCAGGGTGTTTCTAGTAGATGATAACAAAGTAAAAGATCATGAACTAAGGAAATAGCCATGACACTTGGGTGAGGCAGTAAAACATATTCGCTTATAATTGTTTCTACGCTGCTAAAGATTTCCAGTTAAACACGGAAACAATGAATGGATTATCACAGTAAAGGCACGATAACCAATAGATCTATAACCCAAACAAATGCTGACCAGAAGTTAGATACTCTAAATATTTATTTGATTATCTGAAAACTGGGCCTAAATGTTCTGAGAAGCAGAATTAATTGGTATGATGAATGATGAGAGGAAAAGTCATAATGCAGAACCTTGTCAATGAAGTCCACATACATGACTCCGAAACTGTCAGCCCCTTTTTACCCCTACACACTACAATAATTTTAATCCACTCCGAAAAAAAATGGACATTCGAACTAGCCTTTCTTGATAAAATGGCAAAAAAATCTCACATTCTAAGCAGCTCTAATACATTCTCACTCTAAAAAAGAAGGGTTGATAAATGATATATCATCTCACTTTCACACCCCCCCCCCTCAAAAAAAAAAAAAAACAAAAAAAAAAAAATATCATACTACCCGTTCTCAAATACCTAAAATATATTTGCAAAAGGGAACAGATAAACTACCAATATAAATTTCCCGAAGTATCATGTTTCAATAAAAAAAGGGAACAATTATCTGCATTTACAAAAAAATGCAAGCATATAGACACAAAACTTATTGTCAGGACACTTAGATTCCTGAACCAGGCACCTTTCTAAACCACACTACAGCAATCACAGCCAGGCTTTGCACTGACAATTCCTAGGAGTCCTCAGCAAACTAGCAAATAATATCTCTATCCTATATTGATCTATAAAAGAATAAGAAGACAGCAGGATAAATTAATCATATAAGAGGAACTCAGTGATGTTAAATTGACACGTGCATTACCTTCTAGTTAAAGAAATTATACAGAACCAAATAATACTTGTCAAGTTCTAAAACATACCTGCCAGTTATTTTCTTAGTAAATATTTGAAAATGGAAAAGCAATCACAAACAAAAGATGAGCCATTGAGCATGAATGCAACAAATTACATAATCTCACGCAATGAACATAGCCAATCAGCGTGAAACTAATTTTTCAAGCTCTCAAGAATGCTAAACAACTTACCTCAACAAGTTCAGATAATCTTCTCGGTGGACCAGATGGATTCATGTTTAGCCCCAACCTCTCAAGCTCGGCTTCAAGCTCTGCTTCAATTTTACTCATGGACTCTGGACTCTGCTCTGTGTTCTCATTGTATGATACTGCACCAATGTTGTTCATTGAATCATTCACATTCTGTATGAGGAGATGTGGATTCGATGCCCTGTAGTGAAAGGAGTTATCACAGGTATCTTGTGATTCATTGTTCTCATTTGCCAGTTGCTTCACAGTCAATGAATCCTTCATCTCAAGTTCCTCTTGTAGATCTTGAACCAAGTTCTGAGTATGTTCCAAATCTTCTTTTAGCTGGTTTACTTCTCTTCCATTAGCCATGAGAGAAGAGATTATACCAATAGAAACACCCAAACAGAATAAAACTGTTCCATCATGTGAACCTGATGAGAATAAAAGCATTAGGGTTGCAAATAACATATTATTTAAGAAATGAGTTAAGAGTTATTAGAAAAATGATTATGCACCTAAGTTATGGTTAAAGAAGATTTTATCTAATATGGAAAATCAAAACAAGTTATGCGATTCTTCATCAACAAAGAGATTTTCTAGTCTAAGAATAGATAAGCTTCTTACTTTAAGGGTTTGAATTTCAGTCTTGGGTTATTTCGTAAGATGGGGAAGAAGAACTGTAATTTCTGCATGTTCCAGAATCAGGGGTATTTAGCAATCTTCAGAATGACTTGAAAGTTCTTATTTAGGAATTTGGGGTCTGAGTCTTTAAAGTAATGTTTGGTTATTGGCTCTGCACAAAAGAGATGGACAACTAGGACAAAGGGGACAAGACAGAACAAAAGACAGAGACAAATTATGCTGGCAGGTGGTGTACAAGACAAAATGTCTTTGTATTCTATTTGGTTGAGGAGTGGCGAGACAAAAACAAAAACATAAAAGTCTGTTTTGTCTTCGATATATTCTACCCATCAAACTTGCATTGTTTGGAACAATAAATAAAGATCATTATTTTCACTTTAGTTTATAAAGAGCATTAAATTTTTTTTAACTAACTTAAAATGATAATTTTTCCATTCATCAAAACCAATTTAAAACAAAATTTATAATCATCATAAATAAGATAATTCATTGCTAAAAAGATAACGTAATTAAATTATGATTTACTCGGTCATTAAATCATTTCTCCAAATATATTTAATAATAAAATAAATTATCAAACCAATCATATGTCAAATAAAATATTTGCACCAACATAGTTAAAATCTAACATAGTTGGAAATGCAAGATAATAATTTCACCACAAATGCATTTTTTTGTTATCATTCAACCCCCACCTTTTCATCATTTTTTTATTAAAATCTAGCATATTTTTTATGATTTTTGCTTTTATATTTTCTAGTTTTCAAATCTACTGGTGGAAATTAAGATAATTAAAACTAAAAGTAAGAATAGAGATTGAAATTATGAAATATTTAAAGGGGCATTTGTAATAATAATAATAATAATAATAATAATTTAGCTGTCTCTATCCCCAATGTCCCTCTTTTTTGGAGGGACAAAAAATTGACTAAAAATTGTCCCTGGGACAAAGACACAAACTCATTTTTGTCTCCATCTCTACATCCAGACTTGTTTTTGTCCTTTGTGTCTCCGTCTCTTTTGTCCTAGAACAATAACCAAAAGCTATTTAATAGTTTATTCTGTTTAGTTTCTTTCCTAACCAAGTAAGGATCAGTAACCATAGTCTTTTAAGGAGTACTAGTCTTTATAAATAGAGATGTTATCTTTTATTTTCAGTAGAGTTGAATTACCAACTAAAATTGAGTGTTGAGTAATTTTGGAGGCTTGGCGCCCAAAGGTTTCTTCTCCTTTCCCTAGTTCTTCTATTTTCTCCTAATTTCACTTAGTTTTTGCTTTTATATACTGCCGCTACAGTTCTGCAAGCCATGTTCACAGCCTAATTTCTCCTTATTTCTTCTATTCTACACTATTTCTGCAAATAACAAAACCTAGTTCACAACAAAACCTTCATACAGCACAAATCCCAAACATGATCTTCAGCATGCCAGCTGAACTGACTAAACTAGAAAAGGGTCCACAAACTAGCACACATGGTCTTGCCAGATATTTCTAAACACTAGTGGCTATATATGTCTATAATAAGCATTTATGAAATAACAAGCTACAGATGCCAGTGAGAGAAGGAAACAGATTGCTCTGAAACAATTTGGCATAAATAAAAAACCTAAAAATACCGAATCCTACAGAAAATGAGTCAATTGCAATATTTGCATAAAATAAAGGTTCTCTATGTTTATGAGAAATGCACTGTGTTTGAACCTTTAAGGAGAAAATTATTGGTGCAGCTGAAATTTGAAATGCCACCTTGTCCTAATGACAGAGAAGGGGGAAATGATTATTTGGAAATTTTTGCAACTATCATTGGTTCAAGTGATTCATATATCATTTTAATTTTTGTTTCCTCTTCCATCAAAGATCTCTTGGGCTTAGTGATGGCAACTAAATGGCATGTCAGCATGCACAACTTCCATACTGATGAAAAGAAACAAGAAGCAAGTAGTCTTTCTAAAATTATGTACCTCCAGATTTCTATTGCTTTCAAGAAATAACACAGTAAGAAATGGAAAATTAAGTAAACGAAGATGGTGCACAGATTTTGGAGTAGCAGAACAGACTCATTCATTGCTTCTTAATGGAAAAATAAGTTCATTCTTGGATCCCAATCTGGAAACATCAACATTAATAAGCGAGAACAATAAATGGCTTAAATATTTTTCATCCAACTAGCATTTGTTTCACAAGATAAACAAGAGTTCACTATGAGAAGAATACCATTTGGTGACTGTAGGTGCTTTTGGGAACTGCTCGATCTTTCATTCTGCCCCTTTCCACTCTTAGATTTTATCTTCTTCAGGTGATCAGAAAATCCAATTTTTGGTAGTGGAGGGACTCCACAAACAACTTCCTCCTTGTGCCACCTATTATTATCACTTGCAATTTGTGCGCTTAAAGAATCCCTATCCGCTCTGCTAATTATTTGCGTTCCATCAGTTATCAGTAATGGCTTCATAATAGTGGATGGTGACCGGAGAGCACTAAGCACATATTCTTCCATTCTAGCATGTTCCTTGTATAACTGAGCCATAAGACAGCTATCTAGTGAGCTAAAAGGTTTGACAACATGGCTGCCTGAATGTTTAGTTCTAAGAGAGTTCTTGCCAGAACAATGAAAAGAATCCAATTCACCTGTATAAGGGTTCCCGGAATTATCATCCATATTATCATTCAGCCCATTTCCTTCCTCATTTTCTTTTAAGTTTTCATTTACTGAGAATCCAGGTGGTAAGCTCGACATAGAAAACACATTGCAATCATCACAAGTTCTCAATCTTACAATCCTTTCACCAAAACTACTAGTAGATGGTGCTTCAGTGTCTGAAGCACCGTCCAAATGGTACATATCTGAGAATCCTCCATCTGAAAAGTGTCTTCCATTTGTAAGAGTGTCTTCAGCTTGTTTCCTTCTAATCAATTTATGAAAGGGAGAACTTGAGGTTCCAGGTTTCTCGCAAGTGGAGGTTCCAGAAGACAACTCCAATGAACTAGCCCTATGTTTTGAAAGATTTTGCCAATATTTAGCTATATATCCGGCAGCGGCAGCGGCTCCAACAACCCATAAATCCATATCTGCTCTCCTTCCACGAAGAAGAAAAAGAGAGTAATACCTCCCTAATTCCAAGGCATCCTCATTGTTTCAATTTTCACCATTAAAATCCTGAAAACAACTACTATTAATTCAAAGAAAGAAAAAAGCCTTCCTAATCTCAAGCATTCAAAATTGTCGACCTGTTCAAACTAATAAAGAGTTTGAAAATGAAAGCCGCTTCCACAGAACGGAAACACTAACAGAAAAGCACGAAGCAAGTTTTTCTCTTTGTAACTATTGCCAGCACTTTCTCAATGATCTAAATCCAACAAACAAAATCCACAATATGAAGCGAGAATCAACTGCTATAAAGAATTACAAACAAAAGAGTAGAATCCACTATTCCAAGTCTGAATAAAAAATTTATATAAGCCAAAACTGAATATCACAACTCATTCACAGATTATTAATCTAAAATGTATTCACTTGACTTCCAACCCCATCAATCAAAACTCCTACAAAGGAACCCTCTCAAGGAAAAGGCAAGATATCCAAAAATTATACCCATTTGAAAGCAGCCTCTGAAGCGCAAAACCCATCAATGGAAACAACCCATTTTGACCAGAAAACAGGAAGTTTTAACCTTGGTGAGCGAAAGGTATTGGCTTTTGGAAAGCCTGGGACTTGTCGAAGCAAAAGAGAGCAGAGAACAATGCTTTTGTTGTGTTGGTGTTGTAATGAATCTTTCTGGTTATTGAGGAGGAGATTGTGGATTCCTTGGAAGAATAACACCCATAGCGACGTTATCTACACAAAACAACACAGATTTTCTTCTTTCTTCTTTCTCTTTCTTTTTTCAACATTACAACGACAACACACCTACTTTTGTTTTACATTATTTTTGTTTTATATTATTAGTAGAGTAAAAATATGCGTCTTAAAAAGGTATTTTTATATATAAAAAATTAAATTAATATTTTTTAAATAATTTTCATTTACTGATATTAAAAATAAAAAAATATATTTTAATATATTATTAAATAAATTTTTTTTTGAAAATATACTATAATACTAAACGCAAACTAATAATTGATAAAACCAAGGCTGAAAAGCGTAAACCTGAAACTATTAAATTACAATATATATATATATATATATATATATATATATATATATATATATATATATATACTGTAACTTATTTTCAAATATATTATAACATTAATTCACAATAATTATGTTTTTTTTTTTCATTCTGAAAATCCATAATTTGATAGTGTTCGGCAACTAATATATGTTTACTAAAACCTTAAATTATTTTTATTTAAAATTATTGTTTTTTTTGGTGTTGGATAGTGTGGTTTGCTGTATATTTATTAAAAAAACAATTTTTTTTATTTAAAATAATTTTTTTATATTTTTTAATATATTGATGTGAAAAATAAATGTTTTAAAATAAAAAATATTTTAAAAATTAATTACTACTACTGTGATAAACATTACCACTAGGGGATAAACACTCCTAGTTAGTTAGTAAATCTGCACTTATATACATAACATTAATTTACTAAAATTATGTCTCTCTCTCTCTCCATAAATAAGTTCCAAAAATGCGTAATAAGTAGGTAGAAAAGGGACAACCACCGGTGGCTAGTTAATACATAAAAACTTAAAGCTTATGATTAACTAGGTTGGAGATGGTTTTTGAAAATGTGATTATAATTATTTTTTAAAGTATTTTTTATTTAAAGATATATTAAAATAATATTTTTTATTTTTTAAAAAATATTTTTGATATCGGCGTATTAAAATAATCTGACAATACTAAAAACATATTAATCTTGTTTAATAAAATAAATTTAAAATTTAAGAAAATATGGTTCGTGCGACAATTTAAAATTTTTGTACCTAAATAGTAACTCTATCTTAGTGACTCCAATTTATTTTTTTAATTATTATAGAATGAAAAAAAAATAAAAAAATAAAAAAAATTCAATTCTTAATCAATCTAATGCTGAAAAAAAAAAACTAAAAACTAACACAAAAAACCACCTGAGTCAATATACCAAACCCGTAACTCGAGTCATAAGATCGAGATAACCTCATAGAATACAAACCAAAATAAATTATGAAATTTAATTTCTAATCAATGCAATATTTAAGGATGAAATTGAAAAAAATCAATTGAAAAAAGAAAAAAATAATAATATGAGCCAACTGTCTTAACTCGCGACTTAAGTCATAAGACCATGATAATCCTATAAAGAGAAAATCAAGAAAAAATCATGAGGCCATATTTCTAACCAACCTAATGTTGAAAGATGTAATTGAAAAAAATCAATTAAAAAACGAACAAAAAAAATCCGTGTCAACTTGGCTAAAGTGCAAAACCCGTGACTCGAGTCATGAAACCGTGATAACCCATAACAAGCATATAAAAAAAAATCACGAATCCCATTTCCCAATCAATTGTATATTCAAAGATGAGGTTGAGAAAAAAACAATAAAAAAGAGATCAAAAAATGACCTTCTTAACATAGCTACTCGCAGAACTCGTGACTCAGGTTATGAGACCGAGATATCTTCATAGAAAGCAAATCAAACTAAATTATGAAACTCAATACCCAGTAAATCTAATGTTAAAGGATGAAATTGAAAAAAAAAACTAAATTCAAATTTTTTTTAAAAAATCTAAAACATTTTGAGGACTAAAGTGAAAAAAACCTTAATATTTAAATATTCATTGCTGTAGGGAAATGTCAAGACTTTTAAGTATATGTTAATGACCAAACCACCTAATTTTTAACATATTTTTAGATTTTAATTTTTATAGATCTAAAGTATATTATATTGTGCTCAATTATTATTGATTCTTTTTTAATTTCATCTTGAATATATTAAGTTAATTAGAAATTGAGTTTTATAATTTATTTTGATTTATTTTTTATGTATTTATTTTGGCCAAGAAAATCTAATTAGAAAAGAACGTGAAATAGACGAAAAGAATTAATTAAGTGGTTTTTTAAACTAAAAGATGATTTATTTTATAAAACTAAAAATACTAATTTATAATTACTCCGCAAGCCACGTGCCGAACATTGTATCTTTGTTTTTGTCAAGAGGGCAATCATATCTATAACATTTATTATCATTTTTAATTATCATTTTCGCTTAACAACAGAGTCCTTATTCATCGTAACATTTATTATAGTTCTATTCAAGTTTTTCATCTATATTGTCAAATCATTTACTATACAAAAAAATCAACTTAATTACAAATAATTTCATAATTCCTTCAACTCTTATCAATTTTACACAATTTCATAAAATTTACAATTCTCTAAAATTTTGCAATTTCACCCTTTTAGGCCCAACTATTCAATTACTCAATATTTTATCTTTTCATTACTTCAACTCAATCAAAATCATTATTCATGTAATTACACACATATTTATAGCATAATTAATGGACAATATCATAAATACATAGCTTTCCATTTAATTCTTTATATAGTCGTCCCCTATTGACTTTCTACCTATCACTTTTCTATATCATTCTTTCATAATTTTACTTCCTTAACAACTTACAATGGTTCTAGAAACTCAAGTTCCAAGAAATCTTCATTTTCCTCAATTTTATCTCAAGAACTTTAATTAAATTGTTTTGTCAATTTAGCTTAAAATCACTAAACTCTTGTTCAAATTGATATAAAGAGGTTTTGAACACCTTACTCGATTAACGAATAAAATTTGAAAGTTGACCCGTCAAGACTTTCCAAAAACTTTTTTTTTTCTAATTTTTTTCTCCAATTCAATCTTTCTTCTCTTTGATTTTTAGTGTGAAAATATTTTTCTCTATCAAAACCCTCTCCTTTCACTTTTAACAATCACTTTCTAGCCCTTTAAAGTGAAAGGAAGGAAGAAGAAATGAAAAAGCTATCTTCTCTCCTTTGGCTGCTCCCATCAGTTTTAAGAAGATAGCAACCAAAATAGTCTAAATGTTTTTAAAAACATTTCAACCAATTCACTAAATTAGTTTAGTTGTTTTGAGAAACGGTTAGACTAGTTTTGCTACTAGAAAGATTTATATTTTTCAGCCATAAACCTTTTTTCTTTTATCTTTCTATTGCGTTTTTTTTTTCCTTTTCTTTTCTTATCTCATTATTCCATAATTTTGATTATTTTTAATTTATCTCGAGGTTAACATTCTTCGCTCCTAGCAAGAAATTTTATCATTCGAATTTAATTCATACCTGTATCAGAAAATAACTCTGGGTATTTTTTCCTTATCTCAAACTTTCGTTCCCTTGTTATCTCTTTAATTTGAGAACTTTTCCAAAGTTTCTTTACAACGAGAATCCTTTTATTCTAGAGTTTCTTCTCACTTCTATCTAATATCTGGATTAGACGTACTTCTAAAGTCAAGTTCTCATTTATCTCTAACGGAACTTGTGGGAACACACAGTGAGATCTATCTCCACCTTTTATAGTAATAATATATGGAACATGTTGTAACCCATTTTTGGGTCCCCACATAAAAAATAATAAAATACAAAAAAATTCAAAAAAATATATTATCAAAAAATATAACAGTGAAAAAATGTCAGAGCGCCCTAAAAATGCTCAAAAATTGATTGAGGATGTTCAAAAATCAAAAATTAATTTTTGACAGTATATCATTGACTGATGAGAGCCCCGATGATAAAGAAAATTTAATTTGTGGAAGAAAAATGCAAAATCAGAAGTTTATGGACTCAATGAAATTTTATTAAAGGTTTAATTGCATTTATGAAGATTTTAATTGCAAGAAAAATTGATTTTGGAGTTAATTTGGGCTTTAATTAGGAGAAATTAATTTTCTAGGGTCAAATTATAATTTTTGGAAGTTAATTTGGTCAAATCAGGGGCTTAATTGCATAAATATTGAGGTTTAATGGCCAATTAGGGACTGAATTGAAGAAATCCGAGACCAAGGACTAAATTGTAAAACGCGCGCAAATGGAGGGCCGAAATTTGAATCTGACGCGTTTTGGCGCCAAATCCATTCAAATGAAACGACGCCGTTTCATGCACTGTTTAAAAAAAAAAAAAAAAACCCAAAACGGTGCCGTTTTGAACGGCACCATCATCTTCTTCCCCTGGACGCGCAGAGAACAGGGGAGAAGAATCGTTTTTTTTCTTCTCTTTTCGCCTACTTTCTTTCCCGGCTTTGGCGCAATAAGACGCCCACAATTCACCCACTTGCCTGGCTTTTTATCTGTTGAAAGGTAGTGGAGGGGGCGGCCAACAGTGGCCGCCCCAGCACGTTGCCCTCCCCTGTTTTCCTATAAATACAGGGGAGGGCCGAGAGAAAAAAAAAAAGAGAAAGAAAGAAAGAGGGGACCGAGAGAGAGGGAACAGAAAGGAGAATAAAAGAGAAGAGAAGGGAGAGACAGGGAGAGGAAAGCAGGAGAGAACACAGAAGAAGAAGAAGGAGCAGCAGAGGAGAGAACAAAAAAACACAGAGGAGAGAGAGAAGGAAAACGCAGAGCAACTCCGGCCACCCCACTGTCAGCGCCGCTTCCTGTCGCCACCAGCAGCTCCGCCATCGACGACAGCCACCACAGGTCAGCCCTCAACCCCTTATCGTCGTTACTGTTCATCTTCTTGCATGCAGAACGTGCACTGTGCACGTTCTGCAAGCCATGAATTAATTACCCGGTTACTGTGCATGTGCACAGTAACTTGGCAAATTAATTCACTGGTTACTGTGTGCACAGTAACCCGGTTACTGTGCACACAGTAACCAGCCATTTGGGCCTGGGCTGGGACGTCAGCCAGCCCATGTAAATGGGCCAGGTTTGGCCCAGCCCATGCAATTGGGCCTGATCCGGCCCATTTAAAAAAAGAAAAAATATTATTGTTTTAAAAAATATTTATGAGGCTCCTATTTTTTATTTATGTCATTTTGATTAATATCAGGCAGTATTTGTACATCGTAAAAAAATATAAATCCGGTATTAAAATACCCGGTTTTCGGCAAAAACCTTCCAAAAATACAAAAAAAAAAACAATTAAAAAAAAATGTTTTTTGTGCATACGGCCAAGTGTCTCAAAGCTAAAAATTCATATTGTATTTTTCATACACCAAAAAAAATGTTTTAGCATGCATTTTGGCTTTAATAACCAGTTTATTAAAGTCAAGAGAATATTGGCCAAAATTTCAAAAACAACAAAAAATTTTATTTTGTTTATCTTTTAATATCCGGGGTATGACATTATACGTAATACATATTCCGGGTATTTAAATTCTGGATATTTAATTCTTTTTTTTAGACAATAGAACCTGGGGTATGACATTACATGTAATGCGTATTCCGAACAATAAGAAACCACAACACAACCTTAGATTTTATCAGACATTAAAACAATGCAGCCTACCTTAGGTAGGGCGTAGTTGGGGTGCTAATACCTTCCCTTTACGCAACCAGTCTCCGTACCCGATCTCTAAAGACCAGTTAAGGTTCCTAGTAACCAGAATACTAGGTGGCGACTCCCAGTCCATATTTTCACTTGTAGAGACTAGAATTCCTTGTCTCTCCCCATTTTTCCAGGAATAAATATTTCTGATTTTTCCTTGAGGGTGGATGATCCCCGCGCCGCCGCACACGTGCGACAGAATGGCGACTCCACTGGGGACCTTGTGGACTAAGCTTTGTTGTTGTCTGATTTATTGTGTTTTTTGTTGTGGTTTGCGTGTTTATTTTTAAATATGCATTTTCTTTATTTATTTCTTACGCGCTTTAATTTCTATACGTATTTGTTCATGCATTGTATAGAACTGCCTCATGCATCACATGCTTTATATTTTTCAAGCACACACAAGCTTCTAAGTTAAGTGGGGAATTAACGATCTGCCCTTGACTATTGGTCGGGTTCAGATGCGTGAAACACCCAACTCATATCTGAGAGCCTGCTTGGTAATGGTAGGCATACGTGCCTTAACTGTTCTTTGCAACGCCCCCATACTGCCTTTACGAAGGACGTCACTGGGCAGATATGAGACCCTTTTGAGACCAGGTAGAAAACCTATTCATGAATAGACCCTGTCTTTAGTTTGTATGCGCTATCTTTCTTTACAGAATATGTCATACAAAAATAATAATAAAAAAAATCATGTCATCCCTCGAAGGGCAAGTGCATCATATTAATTACATGTTCAAACATTTAACATGCATACATGCCAGATCGAAATATAGGTCCCCAAAAAGTCTACAACACCCGACTTCGAGCAAGAAACATGGAAGATGAAGAGCGTGCTCAACGTGAAGCCTATTTGCACGACGAGTTGGAGTCTCTGAAAATAAGTGTGGCTCACCTCACTAGCTTACTCAAGCAAACACTAAGAAATAACTCTGATGAAGGTCCTTCTAATCAACCGATCACCTTTGATCCGGCTCCTACTACAGTTCAACCTCAGGAAAGAATGAGCGAACATGGTCAAGAACATCAGCAAAATCCAACATTTGTGCAATCAACAACACCTGCACCATCCCCAACAGTCGTGAAGGCATCTGCTAATGAGTCCCACAAGGCTAAGTCATCTGATAGCATTGATCAAGCTAAGATAGAGGCGCTGGAAGCCAGACTTAAAGCCATTAAAGGGATAGACTTATATGACCCGGTCCGGGCAGCAGAGATGTGTTTGGTCCCAAATGTGGTTGTCCCAAAGAAATTTCGTGTTCCTGAATTCATCAAATACAGTGGAACACAATGCCCCATGACTCATCTCAGGTCCTACTGCAATAAAATGGCTGAGGTAGTACATGATGAAAAACTACTAATGCACTTTTTCCAAGACAGTTTAAGTGGGGCAACTTTGAGTTGGTACATGAGATTGGATAACACAAAAATTCGCAACTGGAAAAATCTTGTGGATGCTTTCGTCAAGCAATACAAGTACAACATGGACATTGCGCCCGACAGAACCAGTTTGTCCAATATAGAGAAAAAGGATAAAGAAAGCATAAGGGAATATGCTCAAAGATGGCGAGAATTAGCTGCTCAAGTACATCCCCCACTTTTGGACAAAGAGATGGTCTCTTTATTTGCCAACACACTTAAAGCACCATATTACGAACATATGATGGGTAGTTCAGCCCAACAATTCACTGATGCTGTGATAGTGTGTGAACGCATAGAGCAAGGTGTCAAGAGTGGTAGAATTGCTGCACCAACCGAGAAAAAAGGCGTCGAAAGGAAAGAGGTTCACCATGTTGAAGATGGCTACAAGGGTAAAACAAATACATCCCAAAATTACCATACTCCATTCCAAATTGCCAACATTAGAAAACCTGAACCCCAAAACTTTCAAGCCAAAAGCCAAATTGGAAATTTCCAAAGGGTTCAAGAACAACTACCTCCACTACCGTTACCCCTGAATGAGATGTATCAAAAGCTATTGAGCATCGGGCAAATAGCTCCAGAACCTCTAACACCGCTACAGCCACCTTATCCTAATTGGTACAAGCCAGAACTCAATTGTGAATACCATGCTGGTATTACTGGGCATAGCATCTATACCTGCAACGCCTTCACGAGAAAGCTTCTGCAATTAATCAAGGCTGGTTGGATAGAATTGGAAGACGCCCCCAATGTGAATACGAACCCGCTGCCTAATCATGCTTGAAGCATATTAGGATGGAATGTTTGGGGAATTGGAAAGCATCAATGGTCCAGCATGATAACTTGAATTTTGTAGAACTCAAATTTTGACCGTGGTGTTGTTCCGCATTGTCTTTGAGTCCTCTACGTAGAGCTTTTGAGAGGAGGTTAGCCTATGAACAGATTCGCCAAAATAAAGGAATGAAGCCTGCCTTGTTATTGCCTTTTGTTAATGCTTTTGAATCAGACTTTCTCTGTTAATGAGCTTTTCTTGTGAAATAAGATCATGTTTTTTTCTAGTGTTCACATCACACTCTTCTTTGTTGTTATTACATGTAAATAACATTTTGAGCGCAACTTTGCTCACAACACTACAACATGAAGAATCCTTTGGTGTTCCTTTCTTCTAAACCCATACATTAATGTTTTCAAGGATATTTTTTTTGGGACCTCCAAAGTGAGTACAAAAACAAAAATCGTGTTGATATTTATCCAAAACAAATGCATTTTGAAAATTCAAGTGATTCCTTAAATAGGTACACATATACCTAGAAAACTTGAAAGAAAAAAGACAATAAAGACAAACAACATTATGAGGTGACTCAAAAGCTGAGTTTTATTTGACTGAATAAATCACTTTGCATACGCGCATGAAAGCAAGACCTATCGATCCTCACTGCAGTGCAGTTTGAGATGAGGAAAGGCCATCTTTGATAATCCTTTCACAAGGCTAAAAAATATCCTTTGCAGTCCCATTTTGAGCCTAGTAATGTTTGTTTGAAATAACCTTGACTAGGATCACACCCCACACTGGGGGCAAAATAAGAGAGTTTTTTGTTTTTTTACCATCCAAACAAAGCAGTGAAGATAGGTGCTGGAATTGATCATGTAATGTTTCATCTTTCATTATCAACCAAATGAAACAGTGAAGATAAATACTATGATTGGTTAAAAGTTTTGAGTTTCTCATACATATGATTGTACTCAACGAAACAAAAACGAAGAAAACAAAGAGAACATCCCACACCCGACACTGGGGGGGCAGGACAAATCATTTTGAAAAAAACAAAACAATTCCAAAAGACAAAAGGTCAGGAAACAAACACAAGTGATCCCTAGTCTTGAAATCCCTTAAACACCTTTTGAGCTTGCAACATATCTATTTTTTTCATAACCAATAGCCAAAGCCTACATTACATACCTAATAAAGCCCTTTCTGATCAAAGGCAAGCAATCTGAATCGGTATGCGGTGCTTTCTCGTGCGAGTCAAATCATTATTCATGCAAATAAAATAAATGCTTTGAATCATTTCGGTTCTCAATAACCCTCAAATTGAAATTTAAACATTTTTTGACCAACCAGAGGTCACTTCATCTTTAAACCAAAAGCAAAAATGCTTTCATCACTTCAAGAAACCTATCCATAGGAATCACTTGAATTTTTGAGAACAAGTTTATTTTGAACCAATATCAAAATCATTTTTGTGATTGGAATAACTTGGAAGTTCCAAAAATTTTGCATGAAAACATTTCATTGTACAAAAAACCCAAACTTACTTTCACATATCCTCACCCCGAACTAAACCCAAGTTGAACACTTGAGGGGCATGATCAAGCTGGGGGGCAATCAAAAACACATGGTAGGGCTGCCTCCATGATTCCTTTTCTAAGGAAAATGTCGGGCAAAATTGGCAACTCTTGAGATAAAGGGTGAAGGACAAAGATGTATGATGACATCAAACCCTTCCCAGAGGTCAAGATCACAATGTGTAACCCGAGTAAGCAAAAGTGGAAAAGCCATCGAAGTTTACTACCAACACTACAACTTTTGAGAGAAAACAAAGACACCATGAAGAAATGGGGGCCTATATTTCTCAGGTAAGTATACATGCATATCAATCATAATGCATTTTCTTACAACATTCACAAATCAGTGTTTCAACATCATCCTTTGGTAGTGCGTTTTCTAACCCTACCTCTTTTCGAGTACGCCTTTGAGCCCTCGCCTCCATTTTGAGTGCGCCTTTGAGCCCTCACCTCTATTTTGAGCGCGCCTTTGAGCCCTCATCCCTTGGGTAGTGCGTTTTCTAACCCTACCTCCTTTTGAGTGCGCCTTTGAGCCCTCACCGCCTTTTGAGTGCGCCTTTCAGCCCTCATCCCTTAGGTAGTGCGTTTTCTAACCCTACCTCCATTTTTGAGTGCGCCTTTGAGCCCTCAACTCCATCTTGAGTGCGCCTTTGAGCCCTCACCTTTCTTTTGAGTGCGCCTTTGAGCCCTCAACTCTATTTTGAGTGCGCCTTTGAGCCCTCATCCCTTCGGTAGTGCGTTTTCTAACCCTACCTCCCTTTGAGTGCGCCTTTGAGCCCTCACCTCCATTTTGAGTGCGCCTTTGAGCCCTCATCCCTTAGGTAGTGTGTTTTGTAACCCTACCTCCTTTTGAGTGCGCCTTTGAGCCCTCACCTCCATTTTGAGTGCGCCTTTTAGCCCTCAACTCCTTTTGAGTGCGCCTTTGAGCCCTCACCTCCTTTTGAGTGCGCCTTTGAGCCCTCACCTCTATTTTGAGCGCGCCTTTGAGCCCTCATCCCTTTGGTAGTGCGTTTTCTAACCCTACCTCCTTTTGAGTGCGCCTTTGAGCCCTCACCTCCATTTTGAGTGCGCCTTTGAGCCCTCACCTCCTTTTGAGTGCGCCTTTGAGCCCTCACCTTCATTTTGAGCGCGCCTTTGAGCCCTCATCCCTTTGGTAGTGCGTTTTCTAACCCTACCTCCTTTTGAGTGTGCCTTTGAGCCCTCACCTCCATTTTGAGCGCGCCTTTGAGCCCTCATCCCTTGGGTAGTGCGTTTTCTAACCCTACCTCCTTTTGAGTGCGCCTTTGAGCCCTCACCTCCATTTTGAGCGCGCCTTTGAGCCCTCGTCCCTTTGGTAGTGCGTTTTCTAACCCTACCTCCTTTTGAGTGCGCCTTTGAGCCCTCACCTCCATTTTGAGCGCGCCTTTGAGCCCTCGTCCCTTTGGTAGTGCGTTTTCTAACCCTACCTCCTTTTGAGTGCGCCTTTGAGCCCTCACCTCCATTTTGAGCGCGCCTTTGAGCCCTCATCCCTTTGGTAGTGCGTTTTCTAACCCTACCTCCTTTTGAGTGCGCCTTTGAGCCCTCACCTCCATTTTGAGCGCGCCTTTGAGCCCTCATCCCTTTGGTAGTGCGTTTTCTAACCCTACCTCCTTTTGAGTGCGCCTTTGAGCCCTCGTCATCCACTTCTCCATGTTTTTTTACTTGGGTAGGTCACCCATTACAATGAGACCATTCCTCCACCTGGGTAGGTCACCCATTACAACACGACCACTCTTCTTTTTTTCATCTGGGTGGGTCACCCATTACAATGAGACCGTTTTTTTTCATATTTTCTTTTGTTTTGGTTAAATGAGGTTGCCAGATGGGATCTCATGTAGCTTTGGTTAAAGGGAATCTCCATATAGGATTTCAGGTTGACCGAGCTACACACACACAAGATTTTGGTTCTGGTTAGAGGGGATTGCCGAAAGGAATCTCAGTTTATCCCAACCACACAGGATTTTGGTTCTGGTTAGAGGGGATTGCCGAAAGGAATCTCAGTCTATCCCAACCACGCACAGGATTTTGGTTCTGGTTAGAGGGGATTGCCGAAAGAAATCTCAGTCTATCCCAACCACACACAGGATTTTGGTTCTGGTTAGAGGGGATTGCCGAAAGGAATTTCAGTCTATCCTAACCACGCAGGTTTTGGTTTCGGTTAAAGGGGATTGGCGAAAGGAATCTCAATGTAGCCCAACCACACACAGGACTTTGGGTTCGGTTGAAGTTTTAGGTCAATCAAATTTTGAGACGACCAGTTTCGGAAGACCAATTTTATTTTATCTTTACAACACTTACTATGCACAAATCTTTGCTCCGTAAGCATTGTAAAGAGGGGGGCAACTGTTGTAACCCATTTTTGGGTCCCCACATTAAAAATAATAAAATACAAAAAAATTCAAAAAAATATATTATCAAAAAATATAACAGTGAAAAAATGTCAGAGCGCCCTAAAAATGCTCAAAAATTGATTGAGGATGTTCAAAAATCAAAAATTAATTTTTGACAGTATATCATTGACTGATGAGAGCCCCGATGATAAAGAAAATTCAATTTGTGGAAGAAAAATGCAAAATCAGAAGTTTATGGACTCAATGAAATTTTATTAAAGGTTTAATTGCATTTATGAAGATTTTAATTGCAAGAAAAATTGATTTTGGAGTTAATTTGGGCTTTAATTAGGAGAAATTAATTTTCTAGGGTCAAATTATAATTTTTGGAAGTTAATTTGGTCAAATCAGGGGCTTAATTGCATAAATATTGAGGTTTAATGGCCAATTAGGGACTGAATTGAAGAAATCCGAGACCAAGGACTAAATTGTAAAACGCGCGCAAATGGAGGGCCGAAATTTGAATCTGACGCGTTTTGGCGCCAAATCCATTCAAATGAAACGACGCCGTTTCATGCACTGTTTAAAAAAAAAAAAAAAAAAAAACCCAAAACGGTGCCGTTTTGAACGGCACCATCATCTTCTTCCCCTGGACGCGCAGAGAACAGGGGAGAAGAATCGTTTTTTTTCTTCTCTTTTCGCCTACTTTCTTTCCCGGCTTTGGCGCAATAAGACGCCCACAATTCACCCACTTGCCTGGCTTTTTATCTGTTGAAAGGTAGTGGAGGGGGCGGCCAACAGTGGCCGCCCCAGCACGTTGCCCTCCCCTGTTTTCCTATAAATACAGGGGAGGGCCGAGAGAAAAAAAAAAAAAAGAGAAAGAAAGAAAGAGGGGACCGAGAGAGAGGGAACAGAAGGGAGAATAAAAGAGAAGAGAAGGGAGAGACAGGGAGAGGAAAGCAGGAGAGAACACAGAAGAAGAAGAAGGAGCAGCAGAGGAGAGAACAAAAAAACACAGAGGAGAGAGAGAAGGAAAACGCAGAGCAACTCCGGCCACCCCACTGTCAGCGCCACTTCCTGTCGCCACCAGCAGCTCCGCCATCGACGACAGCCACCACAGGTCAGCCCTCAACCCCTTATCGTCGTTACTGTTCATCTTCTTGCATGCAGAACGTGCACTGTGCACGTTCTGCAAGCCATGAATTAATTACCCGGTTACTGTGCATGTGCACAGTAACTTGGCAAATTAATTCACTGGTTACTGTGTGCACAGTAACCCGGTTACTGTGCACACAGTAACCAGCCATTTGGGCCTGGGCTGGGACGTCAGCCAGCCCATGTAAATGGGCCAGGTTTGGCCCAGCCCATGCAATTGGGCCTGATCCGGCCCATTTAAAAAAAGAAAAAATATTATTGTTTTAAAAAATATTTATGAGGCTCCTATTTTTTATTTATGTCATTTTGATTAATATCAGGCAGTATTTGTACATCGTAAAAAAATATAAATCCGGTATTAAAATACCCGGTTTTCGGCAAAAACTTCCAAAAATACAAAAAAAAAAACAATTAAAAAAAAATGTTTTTTGTGCATACGGCCAAGTGTCTCAAAGCTAAAAATTCATATTGTATTTTTCATACACCAAAAAAAATGTTTTAGCATGCATTTTGGCTTTAATAACCAGTTTATTAAAGTCAAGAGAATATTGGCCAAAATTTCAAAAACAACAAAAAATTTTATTTTGTTTATCTTTTAATATCCGGGGTATGACATTATACGTAATACATATTCCGGGTATTTAAATTCTGGATATTTAATTCTTTTTTTTAGACAATAGAACCTGGGGTATGACATTACATGTAATGCGTATTCCGAACAATAAGAAACCACAACACAACCTTAGATTTTATCAGACATTAAAACAATGCAGCCTACCTTAGGTAGGGCGTAGTTGGGGTGCTAATACCTTCCCTTTACGCAACCAGTCTCCGTACCCGATCTCTAAAGACCAGTTAAGGTTCCTAGTAACCAGAATACTAGGTGGCGACTCCCAGTCCATATTTTCACTTGTAGAGACTAGAATTCCTTGTCTCTCCCCATTTTTTCAGGAATAAATATTTCTGATTTTTCCTTGAGGGTGGATGATCGCCGCGCCGCCGCACACGTGCGACAGAACACATCATATATATTTGGAAATGGCCATGGTAAAGATAATCTACATGCAACATGGCCTATTCTCCCAACTATCTAAAAAAGACTAATATATCTAGGAACAAATTTTCCTTTCATTCTAAACCGCATAATATGCTTACACGGTGCAAACCTTAGGAACACTCAATCACCCACTTCAAACTTGAGGGGCCTTCGTCTTCTATCTGCATAACTTTTTTGTCTATTAAAAGCTGCTTTCATTCTATCTTTTATAATCTTCACCTTCTCCGTGGTAATTTGTACCAACTCCATCAATCAATTTCCTATCACCTACCTCTTCCTAACAGACTAAAGTTTGGCACCTTCTTCCATACAGAGCTTCATAGGGAGCCATGCCCATAATAGCCTGATAGTTGTTATTATAGGTGAACTCCATCAATGGTACGTGATCCTCCCAATTTCCTCCAAACTTCAATACACATGACTTTAACAAATCTTTCAAGGTTTGAATGGTTCTTTCTGATTGACCATCTGTTTAGGGATGAAATGTAGTACTCAATTCAACTTCGTCCCTAGAGCACACTGGATACTTGGCTATAATCGAGATGTAAACCTAGGGTCTCGATCAAACAATATGGATACTAGAATTCCAAGTAATCTAACTACTTCTCCCACATATAATTTTGCCACTTTATCAACTAAATCTATCGTCTTCATAGGAAGGAATAAAACATATTTTGTTAATCGATGAATAATAACCCAAATTGTATCACTACCTCTCTTCCCTCTAGGTAATTTAAAGACAAAATTCATGGTAATGTCCTCCTATTTTCACTCGGGTATCACAAGTGGTTATAAATGTCCAACATGTTTTTGATATTCTAATCTCACTTGCTGATACATCTCACACTTAGTCACATATTTTGCAATTTCTCTCTCCATGTTTGACCACCAATAAAACTCCTTTAAATCATGATACATCTTAGTACTATCAGGATGTACCATAAGTTTGGATTCATGAGCCTCACCTAAAACTCCTTTAAATCATGATACATCTTAGTACTACCAGGATGTACCATAAGTTTGGATTCATGAGCCTCACCTATCACTTCACCCTTCAAGTCCTTATCATCAAGCAAATACAATTGTCTTCCTATTGCTACCATTCCATCATTCATAATCTGAAAAGGAACCTCAATCCCGTCCTTTATCTTTTTCACTCATGTATCCTTTAATTAAGCTTTCAATACCTTGTCTCTAAGCGCACACGATACTTTAAGTTGGGCCAACAACAACCCTTCAGGTCCTACATCTATACTTTAAGTTAGGCCAACAACAACCCTTTAGGTCCTACATTTATATGGAAATCCATTTTCCTTAACTCTGCTACTTCCCTTTAGCTTTTATCGGATGATAATATATCACACAATCATAATTCTTAATCAACTCTACCTATTTTCTTTGCTGTATATTCAACATTATTATCGGTGAAAATTTGAACTTGCGTTCTATAGAAATAAAGTCTTTACACCCTTAATGCAAATACTACAACAAGTTCTAGATCATGAACTAAATAATTAACTTCATGATTTTTCAATTTTCTTGACGTATAAGCAATCACCCTTATATGTTGCATCAAGATGCACCTGAGTCCTCTCTTAGACGCATTACTGTAGACCATGAGGCCTTTTGACCTTAATGAAAGTGTCAAAACATGGGCGATTGTAAATTGCTTCTTTAACTCTTGAAAATTATTTTCATATGCTCCAATCCACTTAAACTTCACTTTATTTTGGGTCAATAGAGTCAAAGAAGTTGCAATCATGGAGAATCCTTCTATAAATCTCATGTAATACCTAACTAAACCTAGACAACTTTTAATTTCTATAATGTTGGTAGCTCTTTTCCTTCTCATCATAACTTTCACTTTTTTAGGGTTTATAAAAATTCTCTTTGTTGTTATTACATGTCTAAAAAATATAACTTATTTTAACCAAAATTCATATTTTCTCAACTTGGCATAGAATTGTTAATCCTTTAACATCTAATCTCAGTGAAATTCATAACATGGTTTATAAATTTAATAAGTTTACCTATCAAACCCTAAGTGTGTTGCTTTTTTTTCCTCCTTGCTTTAATTATTTTTTTAATTTCATCCTTAAAAATAGACTTTATTATTTGTTTTAATATGCTTTTATAAGAAGTATCAATCTCAAACAAGTATCCTAATATTAAATTGATGCTCGATTTTATAAACTATTTTTTTATAATATAAATAATTAGTAATAGTTTTTTTTTTAAAAAAAAACAAAATTATTAAACTTAATAAAATTCACAATCTAAATAATATGATATAAATCGATTTAATCCATCACCATTTCAATATTTTTTATAAAAATATTTAATTATCCAAGTTGTCTTAGTCATCCAATTCAAATCTAAACAACTATCAAATAATTCAATTTAAGATTTAAACTAGGTAAAAAACCGAATAAAATTAACATGCTTGATGAAATTTAATAACAATACTAGTAAACTCCCCACTATGGTATATTTTATTTTTTTTGTAAAAATTTTAATCCAACCTTTCCACCTAGTGTAGGCCAATGAGCTAGTTTAACCTAAAATAAAGTCCTTCAATTAATGATAAATGTCACCATTACAGTGGCAAAGGCTACCCAAGTTTTCAAGTAGCAAACAATGTTCTATTCGCCAAATCTTGTTTTTCTTGTGCATTGTGGAGGGATCAAACAATGCCAAACAGGACTACAGTAAAATTTACAACAGTTCTCGGGTGTTCAAGCCAGAACCACATGATAAAGAGCTGAAAAAAAACCAAAAATAAAAAATAAACCGTTATCCATCATGGACTTTATTTTTAATTCCCAAAAACAGAAAACGATGCTGGGGGATTATTATAGTCGCTAAACAAAAACCTCAAAAGATAGCAACATGAAGTTCCAAGCCATTGATAATATCTTATTCGTCACTGTCTGCAAAACCAGAGGCATGATATCTTCAATTTTAACCCTCCAGTGCAGCTGCTCCGGATATAATCTCAGTCAACTCCGTTGTGATAGATGCTTGACGAGTTCTGATACAAAAATATCAAGCAAATTACAGAAATCAGTTGTCAAGAACAAATGAAAGAACAAAACAAGTCTGCTTGGCTCCAAATCATCATATGTAAAAGAAACAAACTCCCCACAACTACTTCCCGTACGATATAGAAAGTGGAGCACTATTTTAAACCAATCAACTCAGTTTTTCCAGGCCATTAACAAGATTACAACCTTCTCAAAATTATGGTATTTGGTACAGAGGCTACAAGTTGAGGTGAATCGTTCACAAGTAATTATTACAGAACTAATTCTTAAAGCCCTAAAGTTGTATTTAAATATGTTTGGTGTATTGATGAAATGAAGAGATTATTTAACTACTGTTGGTGTGTGTGTGTGTGTGTGAGAGAGAGAGAGAGAGAGAGAGAGAGAGAGAGAGATTTGAGTATGGTTCCTTGAGAGAAAAAAATCTGGATGCCCCCCTCCAACACCCACCCCCTGCCGAGCCAAAAATTGTACCAAACACAACTATTACCCGGCTGAATTTTCCATTCATTACTTCACTAAATATACTTTCAGGGTCAAAATAAGATTCCTAGCATGCATTTGTATCCAGAGAAAGTAACCTGTTATAAGTCAGTGTCAGGCGATCAAGCATATCTCCAGCATTTCTGCTTGAGCTGTCCATAGCAGACATTCTTGCACCTTGCTCACTGCAAGCATTCTCCATTACCGCATTGAACAGAACCTGAAGAAAATTTGAAAATTTTCATGTAAATCCCAGACATACTATAAGGTTCTGTGGAAGAAACAGGCATCAAACTAAGTGCATGTTCAGTATTGTGGTACAAGGTGCTTTTAAAAAATATTTTTCGCTTGAAAATACATTAAAATGAATTTTTTTCAGATTTGTTTTTATCATTTTTTATATCAACACATCAAAATCATCAAAAAACACTAAAAAAGAACATCAATTTGATGTTTTTTCAACACAAATGCACTTTTGAAAAGCACCAAAAAAACAGAAGCTACCGCACTCAACTAGTCAACTAAAGAGGGTCCTAAAACAATAGACTGCAGTGGATTATCAAAGGTTACATGCGTCAAATGAAAGAAAAGAAATGGAGTTAAATAAGCATGAGGGTGAACACACCACTACTCAACTGATCAACTAAACTTGTACCAGTAATATAAAACCTACATGGTAGAATGAGCCCTGAATGGCATAGCCATTAAACAGGGTTGAACTACTGCTTCTCAAGTTTCTAGTCTAAGTTTGTGTGCATACATGCTTTGAGAATTGGACTCACATATTTTGAGAATTGGACATGAATTGGACTCTCATGCTTTGAGAATTGGACTCTGTCCCAAATACTAAGAAAATAAAGGGTTGTGGCAACGCTTACACAAGAAAACTGGAACTCGGCAAGATTCTGAAGTATTTCACCCTTTGTTTCACCACCTTCAATCTCATAGGAATCAAGATCACCAAGCTTCCCACCAGATTCAGCCTCTCTCTCCACAACCTATATCAACATTCAATCATACACCCACAATCCTTGACAAAAAAAACCAAAGTGTATACATATTAGCAGGTGCACCACTCTGAATCACCTCAGGAGATAATACAGTTGCCATAGTCGGAAGAAATGCGACCACTGACTGGAACTTGTTGTAGACAATCCTCAAAGCATCATATTCCACATTCTTTAAAATGTCATCAGCCAGAACAGAGACCTGAAATAAATAAATAAAATCAAATGGAATTGCGGGAGAATTTATGTAAATTATTCTATAATAAGATTAGTAGCTTATATAATGTACAAGCTATTAATTGACTTCTACTCTTCGTTAGGAGGAGAGGAAAGAAAATGAGAGGAAGGGAAATTATGGAAAAAAGTTCTCTCTCTCTCTCTCTCTATCTTATTTTTAAGAGAGGGAAATACAAAAGAAAACAGAGATATTCCTTATTGGATGTAAAATAAAATGAAATGTTAAGAAAATGTTGGTAGTAAAATTACTTTAATGTCTTCTATGTTCCTCATACCATAAGATTTTAAATTTTAAATCAAACATAAAAAGGTATTTTTATTATTTGAATCAACACCCCACCCAAACCCAAAAGCCCACATGCACTTCTCTTTGAATTGGAGAGATTAGCTTTTGTGGGCCCAAGGGAAACTTTCTCTCACTTTTCATTCCCTTCGTTTCCACTCACCCTTCCAAACAAAGTAAAATAACTGCAATAGCTTTTGACAAATGCATAAAAGAACCCATCGAAGGAGAATTATAACAGATATCAGTGCAACCAGGGACTTGCTACGAGGTCCATTTAACAGCAAACAGTATTAGAATGATGGGTACAAAAAACAAGAGCTCAATCCATGATAAACTGGGCACAAGCAGCTTGCTGGCCATAGAAACTGATTTTTTCCCTCCTTTCTTCTTCATTAAAACAATTTGGGATTTAAAACTCTAAAAAAGTCTATACATGTGCATGTAGAGAGATGAGAAGGTTTTTTCTCCAGATACTTGGTCCAGGAAATATGACCAACTAACCTGGGTATAATTCAGAGGATTCTTCTGCAACTCTGTCATGCATATTGTAATGCTCTTTTTTGAATCACGTATCAACTGCACCTTTGCCTTTTCTCCCAAGATGACAAATTTAGTTTCCTTGTCAGGACCTAGGAAAGTATAAAAATATATTTAAGGTTTCAAAACAGCCAAACCCATTGCAAACAAGACAAAAAAATTAAAAAGAAAAGAAAAACACACCTGAAGTCAACCTGTTAATGGCCCTGCTGACCTTGACTGCTGTAGAGTTAATTCCACCACACAGACCTTTGTCCGAAGATACAGTGACAATCACGTTCTTCTTTACATCAACACCTAGCAAACAAAATAACAGCAAAGCCAAAGAGCAAATAAAAGAAAATAAAAGAGGACAAAAATGTATTCAGTGATAGAAAATAAACAGAGTAGAAGGGGATCTAGTACAAAAGCAAGAGTGACATAGGTTGGGAAGGGGAAAACAATAGAAAACAGAAATCACAGTGAATATTGGATAAAATTGAAATTGGAACAAGATAAAACCTCTAGAATCTTAATAGATTGATAAAATAACAAAGAGCGTCTATAAAATAACCCTAGCAATCTATTTATACTAGTAAAATCCTAATAATATCACATGCTAATCACATGACAGCTAGAACTCCAAGGACTCCTAAATTAAACAAGAAAATCAAAACTTACAGGAAAATTATTAAAAAAAGCTGCTGCATCAAAGAGAAATTTTTGAAGTGCATAAACTTATATGTTGTGTGGGCAATTTAATGCTTTCAGAATCAGTATTCTAATCAAGAATTTGAAACAAATTCCTCCACCATTTTTTTCATTAATTGAGTTAAAAAGGGTGCTGGATTTTGAAATGTTGTACTGGTAATTTCTCGCATTTCTTAGATTCTTAATTCTCTGTTTCAAGATAAAGTAAGGAGATCAATCCGAAGTTTCTTAGGAGGTTGCATCTTTTCAAGTTTGAACCAATCTTATTCCTGCAATACTGCAAGCTCTCACATTCTTGTTGCTACCACCATGAATTCTATAAGCTTCTAACTTCAGTAAAGAGAAGGACCCACTGAGGCTCTACTATTTGAAATATTCATAGGGTTTGCTCAAAACAAATTTTCATTCCATCAATTAAGGGTTTGCTCAAAACAAATTTTCATTCCATCAATTAATGATAGACCATATTAATAAATGCATCAAAATATACTCTTAGATAATAATTAAACACATCTAAACAATGCATCCTTGAGAGTACAAAATATAAATCAACCACTGCATGCAAGCATTCAAAAATCTTAACCAGACTTTTGTGGGAGTTGCAGCATAATGACCAAAATAAACCAGAATAACATGGTTAGAACTTAGAACATGCACTCAGCACAACATGAACTAATGAAACCAAATTATAGTTGTTTTTAAGACTATAAAACACGATCCTTACTTTCAATAACTAATTAATTGGAAAGTTGAATATAATTGGAACAGATAAAATATCAAATAGATGCAAGTTAACAAAGAAGTGGCTAGATAAAAACTTCTCAGAACATACTAGGAGTATCTCCAAGAAGCGCAGTAAATGGTTGCCATAGGCCACGAGAATTTTCAGCTCTAGTTTGAATTAATCGCAACTTTGAGGCTGCAACCATCTTCATTGCCTTCGTAATTTTCTGAATGTTCTTGACACTTTTCATCCGATTCCGAACTGCATAAGATACATCACAATTAGTTGTCCACGGTTACAGGTTTCAGAGACTTAATTTAGTAAAGATGCAGCAAGAAATAAAGTCTTAAAGTCAAATCAAAAGATCAAAGGATGCAACTATTGAACGGCAACATTCTTACCAATTTGAGTTGAAATGGAACGCACTCCAAGAGGGACATGCTCCCTGCAAATCCCAAGAAAATTATTTATCTTCCAATTAAAAAGTAGAGGAACTTTCTTAAAGCATCCAAAAGAAGCAATCAAGACAGGAAATCATGGAAGGTGATATATGCAAGCAAACACGCACAGCAACTTATTCTCTCTCATACATAGATTTATTTTCTGAACTTTCTACAAAATCATTTAGTTATACATACCCGTACGATGTCTAAAATGCAGCTAGTTAAAAAATCCAATCAAAGAAGACAGATGAATCATGATTAACACTCAAGTGAAATACAACTTGATAAGTGATGTTCCCAAATATCACTCAAACTCAGTTTAAAGATGGTAGACTTGTTTGTTAGAACCATAAAAAAAAAATTGTTATTTATTTCATTGTTCCTATGAGCCTGCATTTTTCTTCTTCAAAATTTTTAAATGAAAATACAAGTCTCCCATGTTTCCACCATCATCACATTTTAGGTATCACAGAAATGCTCTCATCAGGGCAATTCCGCAACTGAAATGGAAGGCTGTTTTCAGCCACATTACTAATTGGATAGCTAAACAACAATTTATACAAAAGAAGAGAGCAAGCAAGAGTATTTATATTTATATTTATATTTATAAATAAAGCTAATTTGCCCTAGGAACTTCAATGGAACCATATTGGGTATTCATGAATTATACTGGAACTACTCACAGCACAAACAAATGGCTAATTGGCTGGTGTTAATGACACAGACCCATGAAGAAGAAGCGATAAAACCGCCTCTTAAAAAACCCTTGCATTTTTTTATCTTTCAATACATATTATAAAGAAACCCGTTAAATAAACATTTCAAAATCAATAACAATCCCAGCAAATTTTTCTTTTCTTTTCTTTTTTAATTTTTTTATCTCATTTCGTAATCAGCCAAACAGAGAACAAACACACAGAAAGAGAAAATAGAGAAATGAAAAGAGAATAAATCTGATTGATTCATACTCGGGGATGAGAGCGGATCGGAACGGGGTGATTGGTTGATGGGAAATGAGAGGGGAGGCAAATCTCCTTCCTTCGCGTCTCAAAGCAGCTGCCATCGCCATTGCTGTAAATGATTCTTCCGGCCAAACCCTAGAAGCTGTTGTTTTTGTTGTTAGATCGAGAATTTATTATCGACTGCGAGTGAGCTCAGCCTCGGATGTGTGGGTCTTTTTTTAAAACTTTTTTTTCGCTTTTTTCGCTCTTGTTTTTGGAAAGGAAAACCATAGTTTCCGCCTCGTGTTTGTAAGAAAATATCAATTTGCACCATATATTACCGATTGATTTAATTCCAACCAATCTCTCTAAATTGTTTTTTTTTTCTACTTATTATTATACAAGCCATCAGCATAGATCTTTCATTCTATAAGCTTATTGCAATCACAAGATTTAGTTGAATAACTAGTTATATAATCCACGGGTTAATTTTTTTAATAAAGAATATCAAGAAAAAGCTAAGATCTAAAAATATTAAGTCTTTCTGCAACACTATATCTAAAAATTTTAGGTTTATTGTAACACCTAATCCAAAAGTAATATTAATAATAACATTAAACTTACATGATCCAGTAGGTCTAGCTGTAATACTAGAGTCAATAGCCTTGGATACGGGTTTGACTGCAAGATCGTGTCGTAAAAGTGTGATAATTAAATAAATTAATTAAAAAGAAAAAAAAAACAATAGAAAGAAAAAAAACTAATGAAGAAAAAGAACAAAAATCTGAATTAACTGGATTAACTTTTTAAATCAGGTTAACCCATCAAACCTTGGATTCGTGTCGTGAAAGTTTGATAACTTAAGGAAAAAAAAATTGACGGGTTAACCCATAATTAACTGGGCTAACTCGTCAAACCAGGTTACTTGTCAAACCCGGGATTCGTTTAATGAAAGTTTGATAACTAAATAAAAAAATTAAACATTAACAACCTAAATTAAATGAAAAAACTTAATTAAAAAAATAAAAAACAAAAACAAACAAAAGACATACTGTTACTAATAAGGAAAAAGAAAAAGAAAAAATCTAAATCAACTGAGTTAACTCGTCAAATCAGGTTACCTGTCAAACCCGGGATTCGCGTCATGAAAGTTTGATAACTAAATAGAAAAAAAAATCAATAGGTTAAACAAAAAACAATTAACAAACTAAATTAAACAAAAAAATTGATTAAAAAGGAAAAAAAAAATCTGGGTTAACTCGTCAAACCTGAGAGCCGTGTCATGAAATTCTAATAATTAAATAATTTGTTTTCACATTAACAAACTAAATTAAACAAAATAAAATTCATTAAAAGAAAAAAAAACACAAAAAAAGCAATAAAAAATAAATCATAAAAGCATGAAAAAAAAGGAAAAAAAAAGGAAAAAAAAAACACAACAATTAAAACAATATTGATATATAAAAGGAGTGGGGAAAGCTACAGTACTTTTCCCACGCCTTTTAGAGTATAACTTAATATTAACCTATTCTTCACAGCAAGTCAATATCAATTTTTTTAAAATTAAAAAAAAATATTAAGAGTCTATAAAATATTTTAAGCATTTTGGGTTTGATAGTCATGCTAGACCTAAAAGAATTTAAAAAAGCACAAGCAATCAATCACCAGCGATAATCTAACCAAGTAAACAACAAACAATGAGAGAACAATTATGCACTTTAGTTTTCAGGAGAGAGAAAAGAAAGAAAAAATACAAACAATTGATCATTTATGGCAATTCAATCATGGTATGTATACACACGCCACACTGTGTAGAAGAAGGGACGGTTGCACATCTAGTGAGATGACAGATGGCCAGATTTGATCATCAGGAAAGCCTTGCGATAAGATCCAGAACCTACTGTATGAGATTTGTATCAGTTTCCAAGTTGACTTTGTTTTTCTCTTCTATTTTATTTATAACTCTTTTTTTTTATAGATTTTTTAGGATGTTTTACCTATTATAAATATATTATTTAGCTTATATATATATATATATATATATATATATATATATATATAAACTTTGATTATAGAAATTATTATTTTGTGCGTGACTCATATTTTTTGGTTCTTTATTGAATTACTCTGATTTATCAAAGAATTAACCAAGTTTCATGGTTTCATATGTATTGGGTGGAAGTTCGGTTTCTATAGTTTTAGTACCTCAGTACAGGTTATTATTATGTCAAGCTCAATTATATGTCTAAATTTAGTTTTCGCGAGAAAGGTCGATTTGATTGTGGGTTTTAAAATCTTTATATCCATGAGGTTTGTATCACAAGGGTAACAAATGAACAAACATTGGGTATAAGATGAGTTATATAATAGTATTTATGTGATCAATAAAAGATTTATCACCTTAAGTAAATAAAAAAAAATATTTCATCTATTCTTAAATAGTATTGATTATGAAATTCTTATGTAAGGTGGAATGAGATTAAAAAAGAATTTCAACACTTATGTCTATTGATTATCACTTGTATTTCACCTCAAATTAGAACTCACCTTATGCATGTGGTATTATAGAGTTACTCCATTACTCATGTTGTATGAGGTTAAGAGGTTGAGTTACCCTGATAGTAATTTGGACAATATAGAAACATAAAAAAAATCTTTAGGGATGGACCAACTAAGTCAGACCTTACATGAGCTAGATCTTACCCATCAAGGTTAACTCTTGATAAGACACAAATCATATCATATTCATTAGTGTTTATAATGACTATACTATTTTTCCATTGATCCTTAAAGCAAGTTTAAGATGTCAAGACATATTGAGATTACTATTAAGAATATGAGGAGTTGGTCAGAAAAAGATCAATATGATGAGAGGAAATGAATAACAATAAAATTCGAGTTTAAATTATCGAAGCGAGTTTATATTTAAATAAATTCATGTGAGAAAGTCCTTCAAATCTACTTCTAGGCAAGGCATCTATCAAGCAATTATAAGAGTTATGAGAGTTATCAAGTCATCCAAAATTCCATCCTAAGACAAGGAAAAATAATTTTTGTTTAAGATGATTGTCACTTTAAACCAAATATGAGTAAAATTGACTAACAAAAGTAAATTATCTTTTAAATTGAATAAAATAAGGCCAAAATAGTCTACTAAACACTCATAGTCAAACCCTGTTTGATCTTTAACACAATGAAAAGACCAATATTGTAAGGGGTAACAACTATTTTCCTAGCTAATTTTTGCTCAACAAAGAATTATATAAAAACTAGTGCTAGTTTTTCTTATATAATAAGAGCGCTCTTTAATAGATTGTCTTTTATATCAATTGTACACCATGAATAGAGTAGGTCCATTTTTATTTTCATACATCAAAGGGGTTATAACAACAATGATATCTATATTTTCAGTTTCTTTTAAGGTAATTTCACTAACATAAACTCTTAAGACTTCTTCCTCCTTAGTTTTGTTTAAGTTAAAATCACCTGTCAAGAAAGATTTTCCTTCTAAGATCATGTCCAAATTAGTTTAGGTATAATTAATGGTGAATGGAAACACTCTCATAGGCTCTTCATGGATTAAAAGAAGAGCAGCTGTAATTTTGGGGATCCACTTAAATATAAAGATAAGGATCTAGCTTTCAAACTATATAGGAGTAGTAGAAGCTACAGAAAAAGTGGTTTTAGGAAATGGTATTTGAGAAAAAAAAAATAAGAATGAGATAAGTTCAAATGTTATAAGAGTAAAAAATAACAAGTGAAGGATTTGATCAATAAAAATATTTGTCTTTGATCTTTTGATCAATTTAGAAATGAAAGCATCACTATCTTTTTCTTTAACCACAATGGTGTATAAAGCCTTGGTAGGCTGAAAGAATTTTTATGAGAAGAAGCTCTTGTAGATTATGAAGTTAAAGAAAAACATAAAGAATGTTAAAGTAACAATTATATAAAAAGATGTAATGAACTTCTGAAGATTAAATTATACTTACGAAAGGGTCTTTGGCTCAATTTCTTGGCTAGGCTATTAGTTAGACTTTTGGTGGGCTTTCTCTTGCTAGTTTTTGTTGAAGTTTCTTCATTAAAGAAAAAAAAATTCTTAACTATGACTTCTAAAAAAGCATTAAAGATGACATTCATAGCTTTCTTGTATAAAAAGAGAACCATTTTTGATGTCTCACTATCAATGTAAAGTCTCCCACTTTACCATGTTCAAAATGGTGCTTTACTGTTTGTGTCACATCTTTCACTTTCTTTAAACTTTAAAAATTACTCTACTTAGACTCTATTGGTGACATTGTATATTGAAAATAAGATGCACTATGCAAACCCTAATTATCTTGCTACAAAGTGGAGACAAGAGGGCTCAAAAAAACAATAGTTGTTCCTTTATACCATATATATCACCAACCTAAAATGTAGATCCATATAAGTTAGGATACTTTCCCAAACTATAGTGTTCTCTTCTCTTCTAGCATTTGTCTTTTTATTTTGAGGAATCGACAATCATATATGGTCTATTCTCCTTGATACAACTAATCACTCATGTTTTCCATTAGTATAAAGGTTTCTAAGTATCTTTTAAAAGGAAAACTATAAAAATGAGTTCTCATCAAACTCTTCCCTATACAAACTAATTAGGGGTCCAGAGTTGATTGTACAATACTAAAACTATAAAAATAAGTAGTTACATAGGCTTAAAACCCACCATAAAACACAATATAAGTATATTTTTATCATGAAATGGTGTTCACTTCTAATTAGCATTCCATGCCTTGTATATATGACTCAGTATAAAAGATCTAAGGGCAATAGTTTTACCCTCAGTCAAAGCCAATACTACTTTTAAATAGGCTCTGGTTGGTTTATTACAATAGGAACAAATTAAATACATATACACCTAGTGGAGAAAAAAAGCCATATGTTCTCTCTAGGATGGAAAGTTAGTTCCTTTCTTCTCTCTTTTTAATAAAACATTGTACTTAGGAGTATTTGCCAATAGATTTTTAAATTGACATGGGTCAATTTGTGTAGACGGATAAAGCTTAGGTCTTTTATTATGGTCGAATAATATACATCTTATTTGAAACCAAATCATATGCAAAATTAAATTCAATTCTTAAGCAAATTTCAATTCAATTAATAACCCATTATAATTTATTTTTGGAATAAATATTAAATCATATAATTGAATTCAATTATACTATTTGGAATACTTGTAGAAATGAATTGAATTGACAGTCTTGACTCCTTTTCTTTTAATTCATAAATATTTCTTTCTATTACAATGCCTTATATTTATTTAAATTATTATAAAATATAGACATTTAAAAAAGAAATAAATATAACTATTTCATATTAAATATTTATTGAAAAAAATCAATATATATATATATATATATGTTTTTTTTATTAAATTAGTATTTTCATTGGAATATTGAGAATAAGATTTTAGAAATTTTCCAATAAAAATTCTAACATTTTACTCAAATCGGACTTAATGAAATTAATATCAAACCAACACAAGTCATATTACCAAATAGATAACTAATTGACTAACATAATTTTGATAATGCAATTCATAAAGATACCATAAATATACATTCTTGAGCCAAAGCTTTTGTTAAAAAAGAAGAAATGCGAAAAAGAGTGGGTGTTTTGGCAGAGAATAATAAGTTACTTTATAAGGGTTTTAGAATGAAAAAAGAAAGAGGGTATTTTTGAAAAATAATTTTCAATTTTAATTTGAATTGAATTACTACAACAAATCATAGGGTCTCTTTTTTATTTTCTTTTTCTTTTTGTTTTTTTAAAATTGAATTCAATTTAAAATTCAAACCAATACCCTTAAAAAGGTTCCAAATAAAAGAATTGATATAACCTTGTGAATTGAAACCAACGCCCTTAAAAAGATTCCAAACACAAGAATAGATTTAACCATATGAATTCAATTCAATTAATATGGTTCCAAACAACATGATAGAGTTATGGTTTACAACTTATACCTCAATACAAAGAAGCTATTTGATTTCAAAAAAAAAAAAAAAGAGAAAGAGAGGGGATAAACACTATAAGATTTAATAGTTTTATCGACGAAATTTTTCCATCGGCATAAGACACATATTCCATTGGTAATTAATTTATCGATGAAATCACCAATAAAAATTCTCCGTCGGTGAATCTTTTGTCGGTAATTTTTTGTCCGTCGGTAAATCCATTGGTAATAAAAAAAATATTATTACTGACGGATTTACTGGCAGAACAGACGCGTCGGTAAAAAAATATTGCCAATGGATTTACCGACGAAATTTCCGTCTGTAAATATTTAAAAACATTTTTAAAAAAATTCATTTTAAAAAATTATAAAATAATTAAATTAACATAAATCAACATTGTATAATATATACTCAAAATGCTTGGAAAAAAGAATAAGAAAATCAACTCAAACAAATTTGCAACAAATAAATAAAACGAAAAAATTAATTCAACTAAAAAAATTCATATGAAAAAAATAAAGTTGTAATTGCTAAAAATTTAAAAATCCTATAAATAAATCAACTAAAAATTGATCTCATATGAAAAAAAAAATCTCACAACAACATTTATACAATTATTAAGGACAAAATCAATTAAAAATAAAATAAAAAAACAAATATAGTGAAAAAAATCATGAAAAAATAAGAAAAAAGAAAAATCTTACCTTAATGTACTTGCAAGTGAAGCTACGGAAAATTTTTTTTGTAAAGCATATTAATTAAAAAAAAAACTAAGAGGTAAAAGAAGAAAGAAGAAGAAGACATACCCGAGCATGGAGAAAAAGAGAAGGAGTTGAGGAGAGAAAAGAAGAGAAAGAAATTGATATTGTTGTTTTTTTACATATAGTGAAGAAGAAGAAATAATGAGTTTGTCTCTTATGAAATAAGCGGATTCAGGTTTTTTATTGGAGCGCGTTATTGACGGATTTACCTACGGATAATTGAATATTAATATTTTTTAATTATTTCATCGGTAATTTCATCGGTAATATTTAATTTAAATTTTCAATTTCGTAAAAAGTTTTCAAAAACCGCCAAAAATTACTGATGATTTTTCAATCCGTCGGTGATTCCGTCTGTAATATTTAAATGAAAATCTTAAATCAATTGAATTTTTTTAGGAAACCGTCAAATAAAACCGATGAATTTTCAATCCGTTGGTGATTTTATCCGTAAATAACAACAATTAACAGTGGAATTGGAAGGTGAACAGTTCTGGAGCTCTCTGGAAAATACTGACGAAAAATTTCGTCGGTAATTCCCTTTGTAATTGACATGATGAACAGTGTTCACAATTTACCAATAAATTTACCGACGGATTTACTAACAGAATTTGTTTCGTCGGTAATTCCGTTGGTAAAAAATGACACGTCATTATTTTTTTTTTGCTTTGTTTTATTTTTTTCCCATGGTAATTTCCTCAGTATATACTGAGGGAATATTTTCGTCGATAAAATCCCTCGGAAATTTACCGACAGAAATATTCCCTCGGTATTTCCATTTATATTTATTAATTTTCTAGTAGTGAAAGTTGCTGACATCTTCTTTTTAGGCTTGGTGGTAATCCTAGATAGTTAGATGGCGTAAAAAATTTTCTAGCATCTTCACTCTTCACTAAAGTTTTGTTGTATTCTATCTAACTACTTGATGTAATATGAAATGGCAGCAATAGGCCATGTTAGGATGAACTTCTTCAATATGTTGATGTTCACATGATTATCCTAGAGTGGAAGCCACTCACTACATCTAAGATGAACAAGTTATCTATTTCCTGAGGAATGTATTCTTAGTATGGACCAAAACATTCTTTAGATATGTTTTTTTAAACATTGTCGATGATAAAACATGGTACATTGGGGATACAATCTGCATGGTTTTGGAAGCGAGAAATAAAAGAAGGTTTTTGCTATATAGGGCTTAAACATGCCTTTTTTGTGTTTGAAGAGACAAGTAAGCTTAGAGTTCATCTTTTTATGGAAATCTTTGGTTTATGCTGAGAAGAATTGAGGGTTTTTTGAAGAAGATGGAAGAACATGGTAGTTAATTGATTGAATTGATAAATTAATTGCAACTCAACATAACTATTATTTTAATTCTAAGCATCACACTTAAAAACTAGAAAACATTCTATTTTGAAATTGATTAATTAACTAACATGTTAGACAATGAAATATTGTCGATACTTTGGAAGAACAATGATTGATTTATCGCATCATTCATGACAAATTTTTCAATCGATTTAAACATAAAAGGAAAATTGATATTCCTTCGTGTATCTTAAATAAATGATTATTGAGAGCATTGTTTATATATTTTACAAAGACATAACAATAAGAATAAAAAGCTTGGTCTATTGATCATAGCCGCCAACTTGAGAACAATGTTTTTAAAAGCCATAGGCTTTGTTAGAACCCACGCGGAAGGAGTACAGCGAAAGGTGACGCCGAAGGAAGTAAAGTATTTCCTTTATTGTTAACATATATAATTATCTATATTGATTAGATTATAAGATAAAAACAAGTAGTGGTATAAAGTCCAGATTTTATTCCACTCAAGTGAGAGCATAGCTCATCTCGTATCTATTGATATCTGCAAAACCATTCAATTCTTGTAACTTTTAAAATATCATCAGTTATCCTGTGGCGGACTGTTGAAGATTTGAATTCTAAATTTTAATCAAATTAATTTTTTTAAAAAAAAAAATTAAAACATTATTATTTTAATAAAAAAAAAACAATCAAAGTTATCAAGGTAATAAGGTTTTTGACCGAATCACATTGAATTTTTTTTTTTTTTTTTTAATCTGACCCGTTTTCAACACTTAATCAGTCAAATCTTGAATCAACTCATTAAACCAAGTTTTAAAATTATAATAATAGTATAATTTTGCTTCATCATACTTGTAATAACACGGTTTAACATGTTTTAGTTTTGATTTATTATAGAAGGTAATTTTGTATGTGAATCGTAGAAAAACGACATAAAAAAGAACAAGATTAAAATTTTTGGGGGGTGACAGAGTGTGGAGAACATTAATAAATTACCGCTTTCCAGATCTAAATCTAGATGTACAAAACAGAGGAAATGGTACACAGATAGAGGAGCAACCACAGAATTAACCACGTCCAAGAGGATTAGAAAGCCAATCATTTTGGCCAAGTAGAAAAGCAGAAACAAACAAAAACTTAGCTAGCATGTCTTTTAGATAAACAAGAACAGAATCACATGCATACCCACTTATGCACATTGATATCCAGCATCGCCCTGTTACCAGCATACCCCACCACTGCGCCACAATCAGAGTCACAGCCTTGCACCTTCAACCGCACTAAAACATCAAGCTGGACACCACAACGGTTATAAAGAACGAGAACAAGCCAGTGTTTTCAAGTCTGAATCCAGCGTCAGTGATGTCTGTGTTTATTCCGGCTCCTGATGGACCTACACCAGTGCCAATCCCGCCTAGCACTCCAGTAGGTGTTGCAGTGTACGGAGTGGTGGTGGTAGATGGGGTTGCGGTCGAGGTTGTGGTGTTAGTTGGAGTTGTGGTGACCGGAGTCGGAGTTGTGCCGACTGGAGTCGGAGTTGTGCCGACTGGAGTTGGAGTTGTGCCGGTGCCCGCAGCGCTGGACAAAAAGAAGGTCAGCAGATAATTTTTGAATCCTGACAGTGATATCATCCCATAACAAAGAATACTCGACAAAGATGGACTCTAACTTTAAGAGTTTTTAGCCCTTTTTCCCCCCTATCCTCTGCGTATTCTCTTAACAACAAAATGTTTTAAAATGTTTCAACTTCCCACATAAAAATTCAGGAACTTGAAATACAGGCATAGCATTTTATCTGCCATGTTGTTGGTCGATAGCAAATAGGAAGAAAAAGAAACATTAAGAATTAGAAACATTAGCATGTGATGACAGCCATGTTTAACAAACAATAGATCAACACAATTATTCTTGTCATCGACAAAATTATTTAATAAAACAACATATATTCTCTCAAAATCACCAGCACAATCTCTCAAATACAGGGAGCATCACAACATTAGAATCAAGGTTTTAAAATAATAACGTGGCATTCAGTAGTGGGTGGATCTTTATGACAATTGAACATGGAAGAAATCTAAACATGCTCACATTTACCCTCTCCTCATATATAATCAGGGATGGGTCGTTAGGCATAAACCACAACATTAATGTCATGTTGCTAAGCTGTGCGTAACGTTCCCTCCAACAACAGGAGTTCAAGTTCCTAGTCTTGAAGATTTTTTTTCCCTTTTTCCTATCGTTTCTTGCTTCACTACTACATTCACTCACTGTATAATCAGGAAGGTATAAGTGAAAGCATACAGCTCAACCACACTATTTTCTCCTGCTGTTGTCTACTATCATGAAAACCTAGGAGCAGTGCAAGAATTTGTGGTGAACTAAATTGATAATTGCTCGAAAAAGCGACAAATATATTGCTCCGTATAGCTGGTTGTGACAGGAGCCACTCTAGACTGTGGGGCCACACATGCATACACATCTCTCAAGACATCCCAGAATTCAAAAGTTGGTTCACATCTCAAAAATATTATGTCCATCCCAAGGTTTTGATGCTGTTTTATATTTGAAAATCATAACCATTATGGCCCACCATAGAAATCATGTTGGGACACTTTCAATTGGAGAGGCAAAGAAATATAAAAAGATAAAAAAAACTAATTATTTAGTCTTGAGAAATAAATACGAAAAATATTAATATTAAACTATTATTAAAATGATTTTTTATATATTGGCATGAACACAAGGAAAAGAACGTATATTTACACTACTTAAAAAACTATATTAATAATATAGCGCACCTCTAGAACTTATATTTACACCATATAAAAACCTATACTGATAAGAGCTAAGAACATAAATTCATCAGAGCATTATAGACTATTATATATCTATTTAAGTTATTTTTTCAAAACTTAAACGATATGCCAGTTTATGAATTACATGGATGATGGCGAGCTTAGAAAAGTAATTAATGAGGTGGTGTGTTTTTAAGGTACATTATTGTCCTTGTAGGAATGCATCTTTCACATTGTCCTCTTATCCATTACGCTCCCGTGACATTACAGCTTGATTAGAGGGCTTTAGATCTGAAATACTGCAGTGCCATCATCCTTTTATCAAAGCGAAACGGGTAGCTTGAAAAATGATCAAAGGTGAGGCTTGCGAGAAAACAAAACAAGGGTTGTGAGGGGAGAGTGTTAATTTTTGTTCCTGAGTGTTTTATGAAAGTGTTTTTATTTGAAAAAAATATTAAATTAATACTGTTTTTTTAAAGTTGCTTAGCAATATCAAACACACCATTGCTAACAAAAACCAACAGTTGAAAGAAAATATGGAGACGGCAAATTCTTTGGTAGAAGCTATGTTTCCTCGGCCAGCTATAAAGAAAAGGAGGATGCCTAGAAAACAGTTGATAGACACTCGAAATTCCAGCAAGCACCAAGCTTTTCTAAAGTACTGAAGGAAAAATGCTCTCCCTCGAAGGAAAAACTCAAAAAATGCGTGAAACATTTTTAGCTTAAACTAAAAGACGATAGCTTTCTCCTAGATCATTCATTGCCTTCTTATTTCAACATTTTTAGCTCCTATTTTTCTCAAATAAACATTAGACTCAAATTTTAGCATTCGGTTCTGTTAAGTATCTTAAACTTTTTGAAACCCTAAAATATATCGCAGTCCAAGTTATGGGCACCGATGGATCACTAGCCTGAAATACGTCACACCTTATCTGACATCACATTTAATTGCTTTAAAAGAAAAATTAGAAGTTGAATAGCAAAACTTCTACGAGTTAATTAAACCAGAAGTACCTGACACTGGAAGGGTAAGAGCAGCCGTTAATGCCTAAATCAATTACCCAAAAAAATAAAAAACAGTGAAAAGTAATTAGTCCATATATATTACAAGGAAACTATAAAATATATGTGAGAGATTTGGGGAGTGGCTTACTAGGATCAGATGCAGAAACCATAGCAGCGCCTTTGAAATCACAAGCGCCTTGAGCCTGACCCTTTTTTTGGAAGTAGCTGTTGACAGCATAATTGCAATGAGCTCTGACAGTGTTGGGTAGGAAACAAGGACCATTTTGATGGATAGGGACACAGTCAGCCCCAGCTCCACAAGCATAGTCCAGAGTCTGCTGTAGGACTGAGGTGCCCATTTCCTTGCAAACGCACCATGTGCAGCCTAACAGAAGCAACATTTGAAGAAGAAGAAGAAAAGGTTAGAAAAAGGAAACGATGAAAACAGCAGTATCCCATCTAGTAAAATTAAAGAGGGTGGACTTTAGAAATAATAATAATAACAATAATCTGACCTGAGTCCATCACAAAGAAGGAAGAAAAGGAAAAGAAAGAGGAGATTTCATGGTTACAAACATAAAGAAAGCTGCATTGCTTAAAACCAACAAGAGTATACATGGGAAAACATAATGGACAAAAATAAACTTGCATTAAGTAAAAAAAAAACCCTTTTTTTTTTCAAAAAGAAAGTTATTAAGAAACAACCATTAAAAGATAAAAGGAAAAGAAGATATCCTTAGTCTATAATTGGATTAGTTTTATGGGCTGTGGCTTTGGCCGTCAGGAGGGAAAAAACAAATACCGAAACAGGAAAAAAAAAAGAAGATGAAGAAAAAGAAAAAGGATAATGCCATAACTCACTTGCTCGACCAGCCATGGCCATCATGAGTATTGCAAGCACTAAAACAGCCATTATTGGTTGAACAATGGGGAAAGAGCTTCAGAGATATCAACGGCGGACAGAGAAAGGTTGCAGTTTACAGGGAGAGAGAGAGTACGGTACAGGAGAGAGTGATGCAAATGCAAATGCAAATGCAAACGGGGTGGCTATCGATTGTAGACAAGAAAAAAATAGACAGAAACAGTAGATTGTGGAGAGGAGGTGGCCCAGTTTGGTGTCGGCTTGTGAGTGCTTTTTTGTTCTTTCTACACCAATTTACTTTTCATTTCTCATCATCTTTGCCTTTGCCCTTTAAAACAAAAAAAAGTAAACAGTATCCTGGGAAGTCGAGAAAACTTGTTTATGCCTGGGAGGGGGCTGTTTGGTTGAATACAATATAATGATTTAAAAAAAATTATCAAATAGAAAAAACTTTTTAAAATTATTTAGAAAAATAATATAATTTAATCTACTATTTTAAAAAATATATCATATTTGTGACTTCGTGAGTCATAAATATTGTATTCACCTTTTTAAAAAAACAAACAGATTGTTTTTGCAATCTCTTAACCTCTCTGCTACAAAAAAAAAAAAAACTATTCTAAAAATTTACAAATCCAAAAGTCAATATTATTTTCAATTCACAATTCATTAAAATTCATAATTTAATGCAATTACAATTCACATGATATTTTATTAAATTTAAATTAAATTCATAATTCTTACAACATTAAAGAATATAATACAACTGCATCTAAAACTTGTCTCATCTTATGGATAAACTTGAAATGCTCGTAGATGAGTCTGCACCATCCCAATTTGTAGATAAGTCTATAGTGTTTATGGAGGGGTCAACACAAAAATCACCTGATCTTGTAGACGAGTTCAGAACGCTTGTAAATGGGCATGAATCACTCGTAAATAGACTTGCCTTCCACTCTACACGTCCCCATTCATGAAAAGTGATCTCATCGTTTGTTAATGCTGCTTTGAAACACTTAACCTCCCTAACTTCAGCTTATTGTTTACCAAGGCACATCATATCTCATCACCTCCTTTATGGAGCTCGGTTGTTGCTTTTCAAGCCTCCCGTGTTGAATAATACATCTAATAAATACATAAAAAAAAAAATTAGTATTCATCATCTATAATAATATGAACAAGATATTTAATAAATGTTATATAAAAAAAATATTTCATACCAATTGATTATATCTTGGATAATGAGGCCTATAATGCATAGAATTACGTGAATGCTTCAGAAAATGTGTGTAGTTATAATAAACTGGTGTGTTATAAGCAAATACCATCTCACATAGTTTTCTATATCAATTATGAAATGTTACTTTAAAAATATTCAATCTCTTTTAGCATGCCAAATATTTAGGCAAGCTACATCAATCATCACCAACCAATTCCTTTATTACTTGCCTAAACGACTAATACCATGCAACTTATTACTAGTATTAATATAATTTGGGATTTACCAAGACAATCCAATTTGTTGTATTATTTGATAGGGAAATGTATCTCAACGATATCAAAGTAATGCAATAGAGACCTATGTTAGCCATAATTCATTTCCCTATCGTAATATCAGTGAATATGCTAATATCAAATCCTTAGTGCAAGACAATTATCTATTAGAAAACAATTCACTACTAAAAAAATAATGACACAAATAACAAAAATAAAATAAAATTATAACTCATACATAGTGAGGTTGTCATGCGTCTAATTCATTTCAATAAAATTAGCGAACATGAGTAGGATTTAAAGTGAAATATCTAGCCATATATCATCAAGCATGACAAGCCATAAAAGTAGTAAAATTTTATGTGTAATTTATATCTGTAACATGTTTTTTCAAAATTTATTAAATTTTATTATTATTAAGCTCCTATGGGGAGTGACTTCTATGCAACGGTGTTAAGAAAATTATTCTCCCAACTCTCTAGATGAGCGATATAGAGATGCTCTCATGATCAAGGTTTATGTATTTACATTGATAGTTTTAAGTTAGCATTTAAAAACAAACCAATATTAACAAAGTAAATTGTGGTCGAGTTTGATTTCAACCTCGATTTTTTTTGCATCAAGTTTTTCTTCAACCCATCTTATCAAAATTTCACAATCGAACTATTCTTCTAGCTTTTTGACATGTTATAGCTCAAATACTTATCTCCTTGTGTCTTGAAATATTTTTGGATTTTAATTTATTATTTTTTTTTGGATTTTCTTGAAAAAATATATTTTTTTATAAAACAATTTTGTGGGATCCAAATTTGAGTCATGACACTAATTAGAGATATTTTTATCTTTTAAAATTTTTTAGAATAATATAATTACTTTGATGCCCCTAAAAAAAATCCAGCATAACTCTTGTCGGCTTTTTTTTTTCATTTATTTTATATTGGTTTTATTGAAAATCCCAAAGATACTCAAGGATATTGTTGTAAATTACATTTATTAAGTATAATTAAAAAAAGTTGCTAGCACATGTCATCATGTGGATGCCACCCTGCCGTTGTTTGGACAACACTTGCAAGGTTGTCTGACCACCAAACATCTCTTTCTAGAGCAAAGTTTGAAAAGTCTTGGCCACCAAACACTGGAATGGGGTGGCACAAGCCCCTAACAAGCATCAGGTTTGGCACCAATGATTGTTTTTTGTTTCTCTCTCCCTGCCTCACATTCCACATGATCCCCTGCAATTTATTTCCCCTTTATATTTGGTTTTTGTCATTTTGATTTTTTATTTTATTTTGAATAAGCCATGAAATTACAAATGTTTTTTTAATTTCACTCCTTTTTATTTTTTTAATTTTTAAGATTTGGTCTCTCTTCTTTTGATTACTATTTTTTTTTAATTTTTAATAAGCTTTAAAATCACATTTGTTTTCCAATTCACCCCTTTTATTTTTATTTATTTATTAAATTTGATCTCCATTCTTTTTATTATTATTTATTTTGTTTGGGATCATTTTTTAGGTTTTTTTTTTTTTACAATTTCATCCTTTATGATCTCCATAGATTTTTTTTGTTTGTTTTTTTTTGTTCATGATTTCATCATTCAAAATTAAATTGGTTGGGAATTAAACTTCTTGATTGAACCCGATTCAAGAATTTAACGGATTGCGAGTTTTAGATATTAGATCGAGTTTAAAAGATTTTCCTGAGTTGTCTTGTTTTTTTTTTACCCTTTTTTTTAGAGTTTTACTTTATTATTTCTTATGGTTTTAGTTCTATAAGATTAGTCACAGGTTCTTTTTTTAAATAATTAATTTATTTTAATTTTATCCTTTAATATTTAATTTTTTTAAAATTGTTCTTCCATTTCCTTTTTAGTGGTTGTCACAATCTTATACCCATGATTACGGGTTTTGTGGATTAACTAGGGTTAACTCATATTTTTGTTTTTTCATTTCTATGGGTTAGTTCTTGTTTCATGACTAGAGTCATTAGTTTCAAAAGTTAACGCGGATTGATTTTTTTTTGTCCTTTTGTTAATTGAATTATTTCAATTTCATCATTTAACATTTAATTTATTGAAAATTAATCTTTGTGTTTTTTTTTTCTATTTCCTTTCTACTTGATTATCTCGATCATTTTTTTTTAACAATTTCATCTTTCATGGTTTTTTTTTCCTATCAAATTTGATCCCATTTCTTTTTATTACTATTTGTTTTTCATTTGGCAAGTGTTTTAAATTTATATTTTTTTTATTATCTCATCATTTAAAATTAAATTAAATGGGAATTAAACTTCTTGATTGAACTTGGTTCAAAAAATTTATAATTTCAATGGTCATGGGGTTTGAGAGTTAACTCGAATAACTCATATTTCTTTCTATTTATTTTTATTTTTTTTATTTTCATCATTCAATATTATATTGTTCAATGATTAAACTTAATGGTTTTATTTAATTTTATTTTGAACATGATCATCTTGGTATCATGATTGGGTTAGAGATTTTGTGTCTTGACCCAGGTAGGCTCGGACCAAGTTTTTTAAACTTTTATTTAATTATATATTTTTTTCTTAGTTTTTGTCCTTCAATATTTTATTTTTTAGAGATTGAGTTTTACCCTTTTTATTTATTTTTGGAGTTATTATATGATAATTTAATTTATTAGGAATAAGTTTTAAAAAAAATTTTGTATTTTTTTTATAAAATTATTTCAAATTTTATATTTATAATCACAAAGTTTGGGAGTTTAACCCTCTTTCTTTTCTTTCTTTCTTTTTTTTTTTTTTTTTTTTTTTTTTTTTTTTTTTTTAAGTTTTAGGATTTTGCTTTGTTTGTTGGCCAAGACAAGTAAACCAACGCTTATGACAGTCAAAAGTCAAGCCATGACCTTGAATGAATGGAACACCTACACACTTCCGGTGCTCAGAACTTAAATAAATATACATTTTAGGATTATTCAACTGAAAGAGAGAAAGAGCGTCATAGAAATTGCCAAGAAATATAACTAATTCATCACATATTTTATTACCTTCACCAAACTCTTCACCTTCTTCTTTGGATCACTTTTCTCTCTTTTCTGCCTTGGGTTTCATCTTCTCAAGAGGAAACATATCTGCACAACCAATCAAAGTAAATTTCTTTTCTTTCCCAATAAAATCTCTTGTTTATTTTTATTTTTATTTTATTTTCTTGTTTCTATGTTTTTACGGGGTTGTAATTGATCAAGGGGTCCTCTTAATTAGTCTTTGATCAGGCTTTTTAGTTAGTTGTGTGTTGTTGTTTTGTTTGATCTGGAACATCATTGAATTGAGAGTTGAATTCTTTCTTTTCTGCTTTCTTATTGTTGGCACTAGCTGTTGTATTTTTTGTTTAACAACGGGCCTACTGTTTGTAGGGTTCTTCTCTTAGGTTTTCTTAGCAGCTTGACTTTGCTTTTTTATCCATATTTATCTGCGGGGTGTTTATGTAGTTTGAAAAAATCTTCAATAGACAGTGATTAGATCATGGGAAAGGGCATGAACGGTTTTAACAGAAAGAAAATTGAGATTCTTATAAAACTTACCCTTTTTATTCTTTTGAGTTTTAGTAAGTTTAACTGACCTACTTCTGATTCTTATCCATAGTATATTTCTGATTGTCCAGTCCTTATTTTCAGTGGATTTTCTCATAGTTAAGGCTCTGCTTCTGTTGTTTTCTGCATTTTAATATCATTTATCACTGATCCTTCACTCCCTTTGTCCTCTCTATTATCTCGCTGGTATCTTTCATTGTTCAAACTTTGAGAAAAATCCTTGCTTCTGCAATACGGTTCTCTTTTTTTGTTGCATCAATTGGTTTTCACTGATATTTTTTTCATGAACAAACTTCGAGAATGAGAGGAGTCTTTTTCTTCTTCAGTTAATCCCTCCTTTTTAGTTGGATCACTTCTTCTTTCTTTAGTTTTCGTTCTGTATTGTAACTGGAGTTCCATTGAACCCGACTCATGATTTCTCTCCAACAGACCTTTTGTAATACTGAACATGGCTCTGGCAAGGACATGACATAGGTTTGGAGTTCATTTCAAGAAAGTTGGGATTTTGTTTGGGAGGTTATTCAAGGTGTACATTTTGTATTGCTACAATAATTTCTTTTTTCATATTTCCTTCCGTGGTAATGCCCGGCTGTCAATCAATGACAACAACAACTTATGAAGGGGAACAACATATCATTGCTGCAGCTCAGCATATTTTGAAGTTATTGGGAGAAAATAAGAACCTGACTGGTGACTTTAGACGAGCCCTCACAGAACTGGACTCCCATTTGTCTGCAATGACTATAATAAATGAAAGCAAGAGATGGAGATTTGCTGAGGTTGAGGAGCAGCTGAAATGTGCTGAGAGAGAGGTCATGCGTTGGGAGTCTAATCCATCTCTGATATGGGATTCTGGACCCACAGAGGCTTCTGAGTACATACAAGCCGTTAATGAAATTCACATGGTGATGGAAACTTTAGGTGGCTTGCCCATGAATGACCATGGGAGGCCGAAGGAACTTGCTTTCCGAGCTCAGCGTGTTCAGCAGATAGCAATGTCAAGGCTTGAGGAAGAGCTCTACCACATTCTTGTTCAACATAAGCAATCCTTTGAGCCGAAGAACATATATTTTCCCCCAAGTGTTGATTTTTTGTATGATGAGTCGTTTGTTTCGGTAGAGGATGAAATAGTCAAGGATACATCAGAGAGAGACAACAATGGAAGAGAATCTACTGAATATACAGTAGATTTGATTGATCCACTTGTGATTCCTGACATCAAGTCCATTGCTAGTGTTATGTTTGTGTCTGGTTATGATAGGGAATTCTGTGAGGCTTTCATTGGCAACCGTAAAGAAGCATTGGATGAGCATTTGTCCAACCTTGAAATTCAGAAACTCAGCATCGATGATGTATTAAAACTAGGATGGGATACCTTGAGTTGCGAAATTAAGAAATGGGTGAGGGCTGTGAAAATCATCATTCGGGTCTCTCTTGCTAGTGAGAAACGGTTTTGCAACCAGATATTAGGGGATTTTGGTTCCCTCGATTCATATTGCTTTGTTGAGATCTCAAGGGCTTCAGTTTTGTACCTATTGAGTTTTGGTGAAGCCATAGCAATGGGACCCTATAATCCTGAAAAGTTGTTTCGCTTTCTTGACATGTACGAGGTTCTGGCAGATCTTCACCTTGATATGGAAGGTTTATTCTCTGAAGTGGCTAATTCTTATGTCAAGAGCGAGTTCCATGGCCTTCTTAGGAGATTGGGTGAATCTGCAAGTACCACTTTTTTTAAATTTGGGAATGCCATTGCACTGGATGCCTCCATACACCCTTTCCCCAGAGGTGAAATTCATCCCCTCACTAGGTATGTGATGAATTACATCCAGACCCTCACTGCATACTGTGATACTCTCAATTTGCTTCTCAAGGACCAAGATGTAGATGATCCAAATCCTGTTCTTGAGACGGATAATGGGCAGGACATTTGTACTTCTACTTTTAGTCCCATGGGTTGCCACCTTCGGTCATTTACTTCTACTCTAGAATCGAATCTTATTTGCAAATCCAAATTATACAAGGATGGTTCTTTAGGGCATATTTTCTTAATGAACAACATCCATTACATGGTCCAGAAGGTCAAGGGCTCTGAACTCAGGCTTTTCTTTGGAGATGAATGGATCAGAAAGCATACTTGGAAGTTTCAGCAGCATGCAACAAGCTATGAGAGAGCCACATGGAGTGTTGTTGTTTCTTTGCTTAGAGATGATGGAAGGACGTCTCTGAAAGAAAGGTGCAGGAGATTCAGTAATGCTTTCGACGATGTGTACAAAATTCAGACACAGTGGCGTGTTCCAGATCTTCATCTTCGGGATGATTTGCAAATTTCTACTTCACAGAAAGTAATCCCAGCTTATCGAGCTTTCCTTGGAATGAACGACAAAAATGGTAGCGACAAGTATATCAAGTACACTTCTGATGACATGGAGAAAAAGCTTTTGGATCTTTTTGTAGGATCACCAAGGTCACTGCGCAATTCACACAGGTGGTGAAGCCTCAATGATTTGAGTTTCGGCTTTTCTTTTCTTTTTGTAACTTTCTTCCCCTGATTATACATACCATGATTGTCTTAGATGCGTATGTAAATTATCACCTTCCCTGTCAATGGTTCTCGATCAAATCTTGGTCGAGTTTTGTATGTAACTTTCTTCAAAATCAGAGGTCATTCGTCATCCATATCTCCCAAGTGCTTGTGTGCGCGCAGCTGTTGCACTGTGGTTTTGTTTAAGCAAGATTTTCTAGGTGCTGTGCATGTGCAGCAGCTGCTTGCTTTGAAGCAAGAATCCTGTATGTGAACTCTGTAACCATAGGACCAGATCCTTGGTTCCTGTACGTGCATGCATCCAGACATAATTAACGACCTTAAATTTGTGCGTACATTAATTGATTCATGTCCTCAAGGCAGGTCAGAATTGTACAGCACAGGACAACCTCTTAAAGTCCAGTGAAAAGGTGGACTTCTCATGTCACCCAGATGTTAGGGCAGACGGTTCTCTCATCAATTAAAGATCATGCACCAGTTGGGTAGTGTGTCATAAGAGTGAAAGTGTTGATGGTGGAGATGTTTGTTCAATGCATATGAAAACAGTTGACTAAGAAACAAAAAAGAAAAAAAAAATCATTACTGTACAAAGGCCGGCTTCCAGATGTTAACGTTGACAAATTCTACGCGGTGTTCCTGTATGGTGAAGATGCCTCGGCTTGGTTGACCCGAAACAATTTGAAAAGCTCTGATTGGTGCTGGACAAAACTCTTGGATCAGGCTGGGCTTATCTAAGTCTTGATTACCTTTTCAGAGGCTGAGGCTTACAGAAAATCAGATTTGTCTACTGCACATTTGTCATTCCCGTCATCCATGGGAGGTGGAGAGGGATCTCAAACTCGAAACCTCCGGTGACTCCTCAACATTCTTTATTAGTTAAGCCACCACTCAGTTGGTCTTCGGTGACATCAATCATCGTTAGAGCCAAACAATGAATCTCCTGACTTACGTTACAGAAACAAAACGAACATAATTTATTGTATTTTGGTTTTTTTTTTTGACACGTTGGAGGGAGCTTTGGTTTAAAACTGGGTTTAATAACATGTTTGTATAGGTGTTCTCCAATCAAAATAAAAATAAGTTAAAAATGAGTTTTTGAATTCATTTCAACCATGAGTAAAGATTGAAATCTGCGTTAGAAGATGACGACTGTTTCAAACTTTCAAAAATATATTCATTAAAAAAAAAATTCTAGGTGCATACGCCTGATCTAGTCTATTTTATTGTGAGTTAAGCATGGCTCATCATGATAGACCTAAGCGTGCCTAGATTGTTTTTAAACAAACATTAGCCTTTTTGTTTTTTTTTTCTTTTATTTTATTTTATAATAAAATAATCTTTAAATACATTTATTAAAATAATATTTAAATAACTATTCAATTACACCATAATTATCAAGAAAATTAAAGCTTTTTAAGGTAACATCAACAATAAAGGACACCAACCTTATCCATCCAAAACTTCAAGAAAATCTTAATATTTTCAAGTGAAAAACACAATTAGAAAAATTATATAATTACTAATACAAGCAAGTTTTACAAATTTTTAGGTAGTGTTTAGTTTTTTACTCTAATAAGAAGAAAAAAAAAAAGATATAGAAACTCTACTTATGAAAATTGAGACAAAAATAGAATTTTGTCTATCTTAAAAAATATATTTTTTTTAAAATTCTAAAAAATACTTTTTAAAAATGAAATCGTATTAAAAGTTTAGTTTTTTTTTCTTATTTCATTAAATTAATATAAAAAACTTTTGAGTTTCTTAAAACACATAAACATAACAAAAACAATAATTTTAATTATTTTTAGAATCCTAAGGGCTAATTAGACAATTTATAATTATTTAGAGTTTGTACAAAATTTACTTAAAGTTCATTTCTTCATTCTAGGGTTTGATGAACTCTACAAGATCAGGTTATTACAAATTATAAGCCTTCTAATTATTTATTTTTTAACAGTAATCCACATCAGCCATTAAATAAAAAATCTCTTAAAATCCTTATAGGAGAGGGAGGGAGGGAGAGTTTTATTTCTTGAGTGAGCCTTCTATTTTCTTTACTCTACCTTTTTGTTAGGTGAATCTCATGGGAATAGTGTCTTTTTTAGCTTTCATCATTAAAAAATAAGGTATAACATTATATTTATATACAAAATATGATAATCATTTTAATGGAAAAATAACACTTTACACCCTAAAAATTATCACATATAATATTTCAAGATAATTAAAAAAAATATACAATCAAGTCCCTACTTTAATTTTCTAGGTTTAGAATTGCAATCTCCTTATACAAATTACATTCTAATTCTTAATTTTTAAATATTATTTACAATTAAATTTTATTTGATTAATCATCCCAGATTAGTTTCTCGGCAATGATTCTTAATGTGTATTCGTTAGGTTCCTAATATATTGGTTCAAATATTAATCACAATCCTAAATAAAATAAGATTAAATAAATTAAACAATTGAATTTATTATTCAACAAGTTGATTGATTTATATTTGAATATCAAGTGCACTGTTTAACAAAATACCATAATCTTTCAAATATTAGAAAAGTCATATATAATTTGATTTAAACTTTCAATGATTAGTTTCTTGATGTAACTGTTAACTTTTCATTAAGAATATTTTGATTTAAAAATTTAAATATGGAGTGTATCTGCTCAATTAAATTATATTTATTCTCAACATCATAGTAATTGATTCATTAAATAAAATCTGAAATTATTTTCAAATCTCATTTCACCCAAGGATTTCACAATTAATAATATGATCATGTAGAACATATGGACTACCACCTTTATTGCCAACAATGATCTAGCTGTGAGTGCAACATAGCCAAACATGCTAGCAACATTGACATTACGTTGCCGGTGGTGACTATAGCAACCACTCTAAAGTTATTTTTTTAATTTTTACATATTCTAGCTAAGTAAAACTAGAATAGTAATCAAAATATGTCTTTGAAAAAAATCATGAGACAAAAACATTAATTCTAAAAAACATGTCTTGCATATAAATTTAATTTAATAATAATTAAAATATACAATCAACAACTCTAATTATATAACAATGACCTAATAATATATTTTTTTTAAAAAATCTTGGGAGTCCAAGGGATTCTGTTAGATAAATCGTTTAGGGTTTAAGTAAATATTATCTTAAGATCATATCATTTTTTTTCCTGAGGTTATCAACTTCTCAAGGTTGTGTTGTCTAAAATTACAAGTCATTCAATTGTCCAAACTCTAATAGTAATCCACACTAATAATCAAATTACAAATCTCCTAAAACCCTTTTAAGGGAGAGAATTTGATATGCCTTAAGTGCTAGCTCTATTGTTTTGTGTTTTTAAGTATTTTTATACCATATATTCTATAACATGCTTCTATATTTCTCTCCTTAAAATATATGGCATAACATTCTAAAAACTTGATAACCCTATTAATGGTAAAATATCAATTTGCATTATGAAAAATATCACATATATTATTTCAAGATAGTTTTAGAAACTTATCCAATCAAGTACCTACTTGATTTTTCTAGGACCATAATTATAATTTTCTATATAAATTATATTATAGTCATTAATTTCTAAAATTTATTTACAACCAATTCTCACTTGATTAATCATCCAAGTTTAGTTTCTCACCAGCCATTCTTTAGGTTTCTAATATGTTAGCGTAAATATAAATCATAATCCTAAATAAAACAGGATTCAATAAATTAAATAATTTAATTTATTATCAATTTAATAATTGATTCATTTACATTAGAAGATCAAATGCGTCGTTTAACAACGTGTTATAAGCATCGACATATTAGAAAAGTAATAAGTGATTTAACTTAATTTTTGAGTGACCAGTTTCTCAAAGTAATTATTATCTCTTCATCAATAATGTTATGATTTTGACATTTGAGAATGAAGTATGCATACTTTATCAAATCATGTTTATTCTCAACACCATAGTCATTGATTATTTGGATAAGATTTTAAACTCTTTTTAAATCTAATTCACTATGCACAAGAGTCTCACAATCAATATTATTTGGGAATAGGTAAAATATTTATTCTAATTTATCTAGGGTAATTAATCATCTCTTAATCATTTAAATACATTCATATAGTTTATGTTATACCCAATATCTGATTATTTGTTACCCTTGATTAGGACAACATGTAATCAAAATCAAAAGATACATTTCCTATATAAGATATTTTTAATTCTAAGAATTACTTGCACAATTATCATGTGAGCCTTTTGAAAGACGCATATGATCTATATCTATAGAATTCTTGTGTGAATTAATTCAGTGTACATATCACCTGACAAACACATACATGTTAGTTTTAGATACCTCTTATACCTTAACTTATAAGAACAATTGTTTTCTTTCATAAAAGAAAGACACATAGTATGTACTAGTCTTAATAACTTTAATTAATATTCAGTCTTAATATAACATTGACCAAGAATATTTAGAAACAATACATTGATGCAATAAGAATTTCATAATTATAATCACTTTATAATTTTCTTTGAAAAGAATTTTTATCTCATTGACTTTATCTTTATTCTAGATTCATTAATTAAACATATACAAATATTAAAAATAAAAAAACCTTTATTAACAATAAATATATTTTTACATTAACAAATTCAGTTTCATATATAACTATTTTTTTATTATAGAATATATACATTAATATATAAATCTTATGAGTTCATTAAAAGTCTTTAATATATGCAAAGTTCATAAGAAAAGTAGACTAGGGCTCTAAAGTAAGAATAAAAATTGTAAGGTGATTTGATGATTCGATGTTGAATAAAAATAGTCTTGAGGTTGAAAAAGTGTTAATAGAGGTTATGAGGACTTTTTGAAAGTGTTTACAGTTGAATATATTATCCAAAAATATTTTAGAAAAAAATATTGTAGTGGTTGGAAACTTTCTAGTTTATAAATTTATGATAGATAAAAAGACAAGAAAGACATGTCATCATTTGTTTTTTTCTTTTAATAAATTCTATACTAAGGCCAAACCTAGCACACTTAGTCTAGGTGTGCGCCGACTTGAGAGTCCAGGCTCAAAGTGAAAGCTTGGCTCGCAATTTTTTTTATATATATAAAAAGAGAGATTATTATTTTATTTTTATTTTTAGTTTACTTCTTTTATTTATATTATTATGATTTTTTTTTATATCCGACTTGTTTGCCTTCAATTAAAACTTAAAATAAATTAAATATGATTTTTGATTAGCTAGAAACACATTTTTATAGTCATATTAAATGTTTATCTAAAATTATTTGTTTCTTTTGATCTCACACATCTTTAACGTTATATAAATAATTATTTGAAGTTTTTCTTTTAATTATGGAACCCAAAAAAATATGTTTAGGTTACTTCACCATTCAACCTATAATTTGATTAGAAAAAAAAAAATCAATGCATTTCAGCCATAATATATTAATAAATTGTTTTTTTATATCATAATCTGATTAAAATAGAAAAATAGATGCTACAAAATTAAAAATAATATTTGGATAATTTCTTAGGTACAAAAAGGACCATCGTTTCATTACTTAATATTATAAATATCATATGCTTTTAGATCACTTTTTCAAGGTTGAACCTAGTATTTTTCAGAATTACATTCTATTAAAATTATTAAAAAATGTAACCAAATTATACAAATAGCCCTGCAGCAACATACAAGCACGTCTGCTAATTTATACTAATAATTTTTTTGTTATTTATAAAATAAATTGTAGTTAAGAAGTAAAGATTGAATAGTGAGATTTATTTTATATATAAAAGATTGGGTATAAGTCTGGTTTTGCATAAACGGCAGCGTGCCAATTTAATGATCATGTCAAAAATTATTTGATGAAATTTAACAGAAGCACTTACAAAAATTTGAAAATTCATACACTTAAAATAAGTAAAAAGGCAAAAAGTAAAAATAGAGACATTTCAAGTTTTTGGCAAACAAATAAATAACAATATTTTTTTAGCTTCAAAATGTCTCAAGAACACTTTATTCTATGCATGTCGCTTCACCCAAGTAAAACAAGGATATATTAATTGCCTTTTTCTTTCTTTTTTATTCAACGAGCTAGTTTGTCATTGATTGAAACTAGAGGTAATTTCTTAAGTGATTATAAGTACACTCCTTCACATCAACTTGATAGTTGATACATTCAAATAAATTTAATAAATTCCTCAAAATGATAGAATAAATAATACAGCTTTAACTAATATCATGAAAATAACACCCAAAAAATAAAAATAAAAATCACAATCACAATCAAAATAGAATTATGTCAAGTAAAACTCACACAAAAACATTTATTTGAAATTTTATTATTCAATGTTTTATCTAAACAAAACTTAATATTACAGCTTTTTAAAGTTGTTTATATACTAAGAAAATATTCTAACCAAAGCTTGAAAAATAAAAAAAATTAAATAAATATAAAAATATAATTTTAAATCAATTAGAAAAATATTACGGATTATAAAAAGTAACTTTTAAATCTTATTTTAAGATATTTCTAATCTCAAATGGTTATGAAAACTTCTAGTACTTCATACTAATATAAAAAAAACAAATCAAAATTTATAGCTATTCACATAAAGCTAAGTGTTAAAATAAAATCTCCTACATCAATAAAAATGTTTTAAATGTCAAACCACTGGTTTCTATTCAATAATGACAATATAGTTACATAAACATGTGAATTTACTTTAATCCTTGTAAAGACTTGCGTTTCGAATATGATGTAATCATTAACATATGTTCGCTAATTCTTCCTTTAATTGAAATTGTTCCATTCCAAGCTTTTAAGCCTTAACATTTATCAATGCAAGCTCCTCGCCTAACTACACTAACTAAAACCAAGTTAAAAAAGGATGCCAAATTATGATATTTTTGTTTCTCCATTACCAGTTAATGATGTTTGAATATGCTAAAAAATAAAGATATTTAATGTTTGGATAGTGGGTAATTTCAATATTCCCTTCTCTATAACTCAAAAAGTAGATGATTGGTTGTAGAAAACTCAACACCAACAAAACAGTCTATTGTAATAGAGTTTAGGAACTCTCAAATGATAAAATCAGTGATTTTTTAATAAGGATTTAATAAATAAGATAATGAGCTTTAAATTTCAAGAACAAGAGTTTTTGTATGATAAATACTCTGAGAAAAAAAGTAAAAATATTTAGATAATAGAAATTATGAACATTTATCTAAGTGGTTCATGGCATAGTTTTAAAACCTGGTCCAAAGGGTCGACCTGGCCGACTCGGGGCTGAAACCGAGCCAAGTTGAAGAAAAAATAGGGGAAGGAAAAACCCAGTGTGACCAGGCGAGTTGACTCAGCGACCCGGCAAAATCCGATCAAAAACCCGATTGCAACTCGTCGACTTTTTTTTTTTAACTAAAACAACGTCGTTTTGATTTTTTTTTAAATTAACTCAATCAAAACCCGAACCTTGAACCAAGCAGGGTCTTAAAACTATGATTCAGAGGGGTATTTATAGCCCATGAACCTTGTTATTTTTGTTGGTATGAAGAGGCTGCAGAGTTATTTTCACTTGATAATATTAATACATGACAAATATCTTTTACATAATATTAATATTAATAGAAATATTGTAGGTCTTTGGAAGACTTTCTTACGCCTAAGGGTGTAAAAAGATGAGTATACTTGACATTAACATTTTATGTTAAAAGTTATTAGAATAAATGATTGAAGCCTCATGGCCCAACATAGAATCTATAATGATTGTCAGACCCATACCTATTTAGACATGGCACGATGCCAAGCTTAAAGATTATAGGTGTGATAGCTTGTTAGATCCATGTTTGTTTGGGCTCAATGTGTAAATGAACTTAAGGATGTTGGGTTTGATAGCTCGCCAGACCCATATATACTTTGGTTTAACGCGCAACTGAACCTAGAGATACTAGGTCTGGTAGCTTGCCAGACTTATGTGTGCTTGGTCTCAGTGCGCAGCTAAACCCAATAACATAGGGTCTCGCAACTCGCCGAACTCGTGTGTTTAGGCTTAGTGTGCAATTGAACCCAATGATGATAGGCCTGGCAGTTCACCAGACTCACGTGTGTTTAGGCTTAGCATATAGTTGAACCTAATGACAGTGGGTCTAGCAACTCACTGAACTTATATGTGATTGGGCTTGATGTGCAAATAAACCCAAGGACAATGGGTCTGGCAACTCATCGGAACCATGTGAACTTGGGCTTAGCACGCAATAAACCTTAATTCACTGTATCTATATGTACTTGGACTCAACATGTAATTGATTCTAAGGATATTAAGTCTGGTAGCTCACCTGACCCACATATACTTTGGGCTCAGCACACAGTTGTACCCAAGGATACTGGGTTTGACAGCACATCGGACTCATGTGTACTTGGGCTCAGCGCACAGCTGGACCCAATGATGTTGGGTCTTACAGCTCGTCGAATCCATGTATACTTGGACTCAGCATGCAGCTGAACCTAATGATGATAAGTCTTACAACTCGTAGAACTCATGTGCACTTAGACTCAACGCATTGTTAAACCTAAGAACCTTGCATCTCACAGCTTGCCAGACTAATGCATGTTTGGGCTTAACATGCAAATGAACCCAGTGACGCTAAGTCTAGCAGCTCGTCAAACTCATGTCTGCTTAAACTCGGCATGTAACTAAACTTAAAGACATCGCTAGACTAATGTATACTTGAGCTCGCTAAACCCATGTATACTTGGGATTAACATGTAGCTTAACCCAAGGATAATGCATTAACAACTTAATAGATCCCTGTCTGCTTGGGTAGCTCATTAGACTCGTGTGTGTTTGGGCTCGACGCATAGCTAAACCCAAGGATGATGGGTCTGACAGCTCATTAGATCTATCTCTATTTAGGCTCAGCAAGTAGTTGAACTTAAGGACGTTGGGTCTAATAGTTCACCAAACTCATGTTTGTCTAGACTCAGTACATAGTTGAACCTAAAGACATTAGTTTGACAACTCGTTAGACCCATGTGTTCTTGGACTCAACATATAGCTGAACTCAATGATGTTGAGTCTGACAGCTTGTTAGACCTATGTCTACTCAGGCTCAGCACGTAGCTGAACCCAAGAATATTGAGTCTGACAGATTGTTAGACCCATGTCTGCTCGGGCTTAGCATGCAGCTCGCTAGACTTGTGTTTACCTAGGCTCATCACATAGCTGAATTCATGAATATTGAATCTGGAAGCAAGTCAGATCCATGTCATTTAGACGTAACAGAGATGTTGGGTATGAACATAAACCCCTCCTCATATCATTGGGTCATCATCTATTCTTTGGCCCTTTAAAATTTGAGATTAGGATAAAATCTAAATTTAAAAAATAATAAAAAAGAAATGTCTCAGCTAAAAAAAGGCAAACGGATCCCAAACCAAAATCTGAAAGAAACAAGAACATAAAAGTAAATAAAGAACAGATATACAAGGACGAAGCTCAGGAAGGTTATGCACAATTGTACTCAAGTTATCTCAAATAATAACCAAATTTCATACTTAAAATATATATATATGCATATAAAAAGAAAAAATAATATTCCCAGAAAGTTGAAAAAAGAGAGTCCGAGTAACCTTTTACATGGTTGATCACCGCTTCTAGAACGCCAAAATATCAGCCGAGAGTTTGAGTTGGCAAAGCATCTGAGGTATGAGGTATCTATCAATCACAGAACAGTATGAACTTCATTTATTGCCTCCTCAAATGCAGCACTGCAAAGCAATATAGGAATGTCTCGCTAGAATGTCTTCTGTCTTCCAATTCCGAATCATATTTATATCTGTCATTCCATCTGTTCCACATTTTCCTGCCGTGCAATTGGTGCTATCCACTTATGGAGCATCTGACCACCTCACAATACTTCCCTTTTACCCTCCCTTGCTGTGATTTAGGACCAGAACCATTTTCCTTTTTTTTTCAGTTTATTAACAGTGTCTGTTATTTTCATGGTTTAAGAAACATTCGAAGTTTGAAAACCCATCCCCTTGAGCCAGGACAAACCTCAAATGGTAGATTCAGAGGCTTTGCAAGTCTCATGTTTCTACGATGTTTCCAATTCTCAAGGGAATGATGAATTCCAAACATGCAATTACATGGAAATATAAAATTAGTTGCAACAACAAATCAAGTTCCAAATGATGTATTTTCTATGGTGAAGTATCAAACTTCAATAACTTAATTATATTGCTAAAACATTACAAGGTTCAAAGAACATTGTACAACAAAAACTTCAAGTAATAGCCGAGTCAAGAAATAAAACAGCACGCCTAGTGCAATTGACACCGGAAGAGCTGGCAAAGCTTTCTGATAAAACGCCAATAGCATCAGAGTAACTCCCAGACCTGCTATAATAGCAAGATAACATGCATATACAGTCATAAAGTCATACATGGCTGCTCTCCCAACTAAGACGCTGTAAAAGATAAAGTCCCCCAGCCCCAGTTTGATAGCACCAGTTGACCCCAACCCAATACCTTCTAGCAGCAAATTCTCCCTGGATGCAGAGTTTTCCTGTCCGTGCAACTGAACACTCGTCCTACGATCAATTAATGGTGCAGAAAGCTCAGCCTCCCTCTCCAAAACTTGCCCTTGTTCAGCTCCAATCAATATTCTGTCATTGTGGTCACTACCAATTGAATTAACTGTGCCACGAGTCAAGTTAGAATCGACAACAGACTCAGAATCCAAACTGAGATTAGAATTAGTCCCAGAATTCAAATTCTCATCAGAACCATTTCTAACACTGCTCCTTTCTCTCCATACCCTCCTTCGAACCACACCATCCCTTGAGCCTGAATCATGATTAGTCACGGGCCGAGCTTCATAAACTAACGCAGGGATATCTTCATCCCTAGAGATTGCAAGCTCTACCAGGATCCTTAATGGACCAACAGGCAATAAAACAGCAGCAAGATCATACAATGCCAAGGCAACCAATAGTACCCAAGTAGTCCATTCAGGCAAAAGAGTAAACCAATAAGCAACTAAAACCCCAATAACAACCAAATACCCTTGTGTCACAAATATAGCCATTTTTGACATGAACACAGCCAATACACCCACAAAAGCAAAATTGAACAAAATCACAAAAAAAGTGATAGAATCAATGGGAATATTAAAATCCCCGATTAAAAACAAAGCAATCTCACCACCCATAAATCCCAGAACTAAGAAGGAAGAGAAACCCATGTAGAGTTTCAAGAAATGAGTGCATCTGAGATAAAAGAGAATCACCAAAACAAAAGTAACAATAGTGATTATAGCCACAAAGATAAGGGAGTTGATAAGGGCACCTTTGAATTTGTCCCAAAAGGAGTCAGATGTTGTCTCATTGTAAGCTATGGTAGCTATGGTGTTAATCGATGAAGCTGAAGAGGAGTCATCCGTATTGAGAATTGAAACCAGAACTACCACCATGAACATGCAGATTGAGACTGGTGTTATGATTCTGACTAGTTCTTCACCTAAAGAATCAAGAACACTTTTGGGTCTTCGGTTTTGAGCCATTGAATTTGAAATTTTTTTAATCAAGTTCGAGTTTAGAGGTTTGTGATTTGATTTGAATTGGGATTTTTCCAATTTTGAATGGTAGAGCTCGAATTTTATTAGGTCATTTTGGTTCCTTGGTGGGGAGTTTCCACATGATACTGATCTTGGAGGAGAGCTATCGGCCGTTCATATTTTTGATGTACCTACGCATGACTGGTTGGATGTATTTTTATTTATTTATTTTTTGTTCACAAGCAGAGGGTCCCTTTCTTGTTCCACAAATAGTCCTCCAATAGCCATTTGTCCGTGTTTGGCCTGCGAATCAAATAAATTTTTTAATAAAAAAATAAATATGTAAATTTTTTTAATATATTTTTTATAACAAATGAAAGAAAAAGTTTAAATAAAAAGTTAAAAATTAAAATATTCAATTGAAAAAAAAAACTAGTTAACTAGGGTTAATCTACAAAATACACTATTGGAGTTATACATCTCATTGAATTTAACATATTTTTATTTTTAAAATTATATTTCTTTTAATTATACAAAAAATAGATCCATGAGACTTCTTTTATATTAAATAAAAAATTTTTAAAAAATAGAGGCTACATGTAGGAATGAAATTAAAAAAAAAATAACCCTAACTTTTTAAAAGATTTT
>CM031997.1:6225750-6248886 GCA_018804465.1 Populus tomentosa
ACTCTAATTCGTAGCAGCCATCATTTTCTTATTCTGCTATTGCTTTGCTCTGTGACAATTAATACCAAGCCAGAGCTCAAATGTCTTCCCCCTTGGCGAGCAAGGCCCTAGAAGTCGCCCACTCGCAACCTCACCTCCGATTAAGCTACTGACAAGGGTGGAGCAACTTAAATTACTAACCAAAGCTGAGAAAGCAGGCTTACTTTCAGCAGCGGAGAAGTTTGGCCTCTCCTTGTCAACAATAGAGAAACTGGGGCTACTCTCGAAGGCAGAAGAACTGGGAGTCCTCTCAGCAGCTACAGACCCGGGAACCCCAGGGGCTTTGTTAAGCCTTAGCCTGGGACTGCTGCTTTTAGGACCCTCTTGTGCCTATCTTGTGCCCGAGGATTACCCTTGGGAGGTTGCTTTGCAGGTTGCAGTTGTTCTGCTCTGCGTAGCTGGTGGATCTGCAGCCTTTGCAGCTTCAAATTTTGTATCCAACTTGCAGAAATCAAATTGATTTTCATTTGCCAAATTTATATACCAGTCCAGATAATTTATCACTACTGCTAGCAGTCCATCTATGATGCTTTGATGCCGCTAAAAACCTACATCAGCGTTCAAAATGAGAGACAAGCTCTGTGATAGTGTGTGTGTAGAAATCACTCAATACGATTAACGATATCAATTTCCCTTCCTCATAAGCTGAGAAACAGTTTCTTTTAATAAAAGAAAAGTACGGGGCGAGGGAGCTAAGAAATCATCACAACGTTAATCGATGATTGCAGCCACACCATTTCAATCTCATGTAAGCTTTTATGCTTTTATGAAATGTCCCCCGAGCGAGGGGGGCATGAAAAAAAAAAACAAAAGATTCAGTAATATTCTTACGAGCAGTTGCAAATATAAAAATACACTAAAAAATATAACCAAAACAAAATCTATTGTCATCTTGCCCCTCATTTGTACTGTCAAAAAAATCATCTGTCAACTTTCCTTCCCTGTGCTCATGTAGAAAATGAACTGCTTTTTGTCCCACCTTGACGCCCTCCCCTTCGGCTTCCACTCTGATAACCTTGCTGATGATCCTCTCCAGCATATCCAGTTGAACCCCTAGGCCGCCCTGAAAACTCACCCTGGTTTTTGAATTCATTCCTGCCATGTCCCCGGCCGCCAAAAAAGTTCCCACGGCTCTTAAAACTGTCACTCCGAAACCCACTTCTTCCTGAAGAATACCTGCCCCTCCCACTACTGCTTCCAACTGCAAGCACCAGCAAAATTTTACAATTTTATTTATGCCAGCAGGTGTCGATAGAAGTTAAAAATGAAAAAAACAGAAGGCAAATACACTACTGAACTGACAGCTCTCTTTTCCTTTCCCAAACTAAAGAGAGGGAGACTCCTATCCAGGTTCCATAACCTTCCTTTTACCAGCATATCAAAGTTCATTATCTCATGCTACTCCCTCAAGGCATGGTTCTTTACCTCCACCTCCTGCTAAGGGGTGGTATAGATCCTTGCTGCTCTCAAGGCATATCTGGAGATGCCTGTCTTTTATTTTGTATTTGGTTACAATAATGGTCTCCTACAGTAGCTTGAAGCTTGTGGTGACCAGACTCAAAAGGGTGGTTTGGACTGGTCTTGGTGGAGGTTGAACTTGGTAGATATTTGGATGGTTCAAGGAGATCTAGGTTTTAGTGGTTAAATGGTGCTTGCCTGTTCTGTCTAGGTTTGGATTTTACAGGATTTTACAGATATGTGGTGATGGTACAAGCCTTGGGTGACGTTTTCTTGTCTTTATATGCCCCTACTTACTGATTCAGCTCTGAAAAAGGTTTATGAGAGATGGTAAGTATGGGGTAGAGGTCTTCACTGGATCTAAGAGGCAGTGATGCCAAGGAATTGCTGCAGCCGCTTCAATCCCTCCATTTTTTTAGATTGTATTGTTTCTGCCATTTTATCATCAACCTTAAATCATTAGGTAGCCAGGAATTGGCCTTAATGGAAACACAAGGAAGCAGATCTTACCAGGCTGTTTGGAACCCTTGGAATTGAATTCAATTTCAAGGGTTAAATCAATTCAAGTATTTAGAACTCTTTTGAGGGTGTTGATTTGAATTCCAAATGAAATTCAAATCATAAAAAATAAACAAAAGTAAATCAGAGGGGAGATCTTTTGATTTGCAAAAAACTTCAACAAAAACTTCTCTTCACTTTAAATTGTTCATCTATGCTACCTTCTCCTAACTAATAATATGATTTCCAGAGACTCCTTAGTGACGTGGGCTTGACACAGTGAACTTGGAGTGTCTTTGGAAGTATGGTAATAGTTGCTTTTCAAAATATTTTTCACTAAAAAATACATCAAGATTTTTTTTTTTTTTTTTAATACGGTCATTGCCCTTCTTAAAACCCACTAAATTAAGCAATACTGGTTTTTACATCTTCCTTAAGATTAAATGTCCATTAATGATCATATAATGGCCTCTATTATAATATCCATTTCCATGGTCTTTTACATAGTGGCATGGCTTTTATTCCCAAAACATACCAAAGTAATGGCTTCTTTGCATGCATTTGCATCTTAACTAACATTTTGAATTTTCATGCTTGTTAATCCAAATTATTATGATAGAAGGTAGTAATTTTCCAACGATATATAAAAACTTGAAGAGGTCATTACTTGTAATACTTGTCACAAAGTCAAATTATTCACCGCGAAGTTGTACCATGCAATTCTGAATTAAGAATAAAATAGTTAAGATTGTTAATTCTATTCAATACCATAGTATTTTATTCTAAGCACAGGAATTATAATAGGTTATCAATTGAATTCAAATCGCATGTGGAATTGAATTCAATTTCATATGTGATTTGATTCCAAATAGGATGTAATTGTTTTGCGCCTCTCATGAAGGTGGCACGTGCCAAGCAAAGCCTTTATAAAGAAGCGTCTGTAGCCTTTGCACACCCTCTTCTGGAATCTTGTAGCCCACAATGGGCTTTGTTTTGAGGTAAAAAAGTGTCCGCAATATTGTTAGATCGTCTGTCTCTAGAAAAACTATGATGCAACAACCTAGGGATTTAGCTTTGACTTTAGGCAAATATTTAAGCAAGGAACAACCGAAGAAAATATTCAAGCCCCAAGAGTTAATTCTATGGGATGAGGATTCTTTTGGGAGTTGGTTAAAGGTTTTCCAGGTTGTTTTCAGTCTCCGCAAAGGCGGCCTTCCATTTAGTAGTCATGCTATTCTGTATTTTATAGATTGCTGGAAGTTTCAGCAGGACATACATTTTTTTATTAGTCTTTAAACAATTGACTTGTTTAGGTTTCTTGTTTAGGAATTCTCATATATTTCTCGGTTAAAAGTCCAAGTTCATTAGAGCAAGAATAAAGTCCAAGCACCGTTTATTTAATATGTTTGTAGTAGTCTTTCAATTTCAATCAGAGAATTTATTAGGAATAAAGTGCTTAACATTTTGAGTGGGATTCTTTCATTAAGGAGTGATTCCTTGATTTTACTAGTCTTAGGCTAGTAGTTTTCTATTTTGTTTTTACATTAATTCATCTTATTCTACATATATTTTCAATTTCTAAATCCCCAAAACACAATATTCTACATCCTGGTCCTGAACCAAACCATCTAAAACTTGTCTTTAATAGGACCGAACCATGAACTTCTAGTCTTTTGGACCATTTGAACCCTAGCTAGTTTCCATCTAGGCCTGGATGTAGGTTTTAGCCCTCTTTAAATGCAATCCTATCTGTGATGGTTGGTAAGGATGACAATTTTACCCGAATCCGATAGATACCAACTCTACCCGATCTGAATAGGTAGGAGTTTTTTTTACCCAATCAGGTTTGGGTCAGGTAAAGCCTGAAGGAAAAATTCAGGTTTCGGGTCAGGTTCAGATATTGCTCTACCTACCCGGACCCAACCCGAAATACATTAATAACCTTAAGGTTTGATGAAATTACACTTATACCCAGCTATGTATAAATTAATAGAAAATTTCGGTTTTTCACTTCTCCTTTCAGCTTCCAGCTGTCACTTCACTTCCTCTCACTCTCTTCTCCATCCAGTGGCAGCAACAGCGGATCTAGCAGCAGTGGCAGCCTAGTTGTGGCCCTCTATGGAGTTGTTTGTTTTTCAACTGATTTCTATGTGCTTTAATATACTGTTGATCTCAAAATTTGTTTTGTAAAAGGGACCAAGCCTTTGATCTCTTTTGGTTTGACATTCCTTTGATTTGTTGCAAGAAAAAGAAAGGTCATCATCGTCTCCTTTGCTTAGCAATCTCACAAGGAATGTTTCAAGTTTTGATAAGTTTAATTGTTGCTGGAAAATTAGGTTGAAGATACTGGTTTTCATGTCTTTTCAATTTGTCAGCAGCTAGGCAAAAAGATTTGATCTCATTTTTTTTACTCAGCTAAACATGCCCAACAACCATGAAAGAAAGAGATGCAAAAAATCATTATTTTCTCGGGTATGGATAGCCGAAACCCAGTCGGTTTTGGGTTTGGATATCAAAAATACATACCCATCGGGTTTCGAGTTGGGCATGGATAGTAATTTTGGGTTGGGGTTCAGGTTCGGGTTCAAGTATGTATAGTTTCAAACCCAACCCATAGATACCCATTGCCATCCCCAGTGGTTGGGATTCAAATCACAGCACCAATTCAAGGACATATATAGCTTACCTCGGGTGTTTGTTCTCTTTTCCTCTACAATAGCTTGATGATCCCCGATATTGATAGGTGAAGCCTGGAATTTGTTTTAGCAATTGTTAAATTAGTATAAGAGACAAGATACTTGGCATTAGCTTGCACAGTTGGAAAAGGGAGTGAAAGCACTAAACATGTCATTGACACTTGTAGCTCAAATCAATATCACCTTTTAAGAGATAAGAGAAAAGTTAAAATATTATTAAGACTGAGAACATCTGCTTGTGGCTGTGTGCAAGCATGCAAGTGTGTGTGTGTGTAGACAGAGAGAGTTCTGCTCAAGATCAGAAAAACTTGAGTGACCTTTAGCTTTGTTTTTCTTTCATATACATGCAATGTTGGTCTCGTAAAAGGCACCTCAAGTGCATCTAAGTGAAGGCACCTCGGCAGAGAACCTACAAGCACAATGGCCCAAGGACCCACACCTTCATAAAAAAACTCTGATCTCTTGATCCAATTAGTGGAAAAACCTAAGTGCCATCAATCAGTACAAAACACGTATAACCTTTCTCCAAATGTACAAGAACAGAGACTAAGAATTGAAGAGAGAAACAGGAACCAATTCAGGTATGTTGCTGGATGAGCTTAAATTACCACAGGATCATCATTTTTTTTTGTACTTCATAATCCACATGGTAAATCAACACAAGAGAAAACTTACAAAAAAATGAAACAGTAAGGTATTTATTATACATTACCTCAAGAGCACCCTGCATGGAGCTCACAGTTTCAAATTCAACAAAGCCAAAACAGAATCCTTGCTGCAGATCATCAGGGATAACCATAAGCATTACACAAATAATTGTTTGGTTGGGATGGAATGCAAAAATGTCATGCAAACCAGACCTTACTACTCCTGACTTGAATGCCACCACGCTTGATTGGCCCAAAATGTTTAAATGCCTCTTCAAGCTGTCCAACCGTTGCGTCAAAAGGTAAATTTTTAACAAATATAGAGTGACCTTCAGCTGCAATAAAAGCAAAGTAAACAATATGCGATCAGGAAAATAGAACAAAAACCAACAGAACATCCACCAGACAACCACACGAAAGTCAGATATAAAAAATACTGATCCTGCTGCATCCAATATAGATAACATTATGAGGCAGGCTCCTCACCTAACCCATCAATAAAGGTACCTACCCTTCTAAAGTGAGGGATATTGCCATCAGGGTATCCACTTGGCAAAAGAGATTCAGTCACTCCACTCACACCACAAGCATCTTTATTTTAGAATAATACATGTGGATTGATAATTAGAGAATATGTACATACCAAACTCGAGAAAAAATATCAAGGTATGACAATCTATCAACTCAAAAGGCAAACAATACCTTCTTCATGAACATCGCTAGTTTCACCAGCACTGCTACCAGCTGAAGCCAAAGCCTCTGGTGCAGCTGACTTTGCAGAGTTAGCTGACTGTTGTTCAATGCTTATTGGTGCAGCTCTCATTTTAGTCATAGAAAAATGGACTGGATGAGGTGTATTACCCTTCATCACTTTTAACTATACAAGATTAAAGTTAAAAAATTGTCAGAAGGGGTTAAAATAGTACTAAAATGTACAATAAGATAATTATGAGCATCAACTCACAATTGAAGCATATGATATCTTTGGAGCATCCTCCAAGGAAGCAGGAGCTGCATTAATAGTTGCACGAATTTCATTCTGAGTTGAATCAGTTACAGGTTCAACCACCTCTACGTCAATCACTGAACCATCCTCCTTATCAGAATGATCACAAACTTCAGAACCATTATTTAGATCTTCCTCTTCAAAGGAAGTAGCAGGATCCACCGTAAGATGATCAGTAACTTGAGTGGGATCTGGAGAGATTTTTAATTGCAAGTTCAGTATTTGTATTCCTAATGAATATACCAAGGATAATGACAAACATAAAAAAGGGGAGGAAAAAAAAAGAAAAGAAGTGAGAGCCAGAATATTATGCCAACCTGGTTCTACCACATCATCCCAACCTGATTCTGCTGTCAAGGCAGGTGGAGCATTTTCAACGATGCCATTAGCCAAAGCAGAAGTGTTTGGCATTGGTTCGTTCTCTCCAACAAACCTAAATACATCATTCAATACAAAGTACCCTTTTTCTTGAGGAGCAAGAAAGAATGTTTGTGTGAATTTCTTTTTCACGTCATCCTTTCCAGTTAAGCACCCAGTTACAAGAACAATCACTCCTTTCTCATGCGACTCTTGAGCATCTGCTGTTTTTATCTCAGCTGTGTAATCTTCATAATTCAATGAAAGGATCTTGTCATTGATTGCCTGCTCCAAGACAAAGAACAATAAAAACCGCCCATCAACCTATGCCAGACTATAATAAGAATTTAAGACTCTCATTCAAGCCAGTTATCAGTACAGAATATCCAAGTTTCCTGAACAAATACGAGAGGTAAATCCCATAATGAATACCAGTCTGAAGAAAATTTTCTTGAAAATTTTATTCTGTGTGAGCTATATTGAGGACTAAATGCAAGTCAGAAAATGTGAATTGGCAAACCTTTGGAGTTGAAGTGATTGTGCTGATTCTGAAAGTGCGTCAATTAACATTAAGAAAAATACCCATACTTAATAGTGGGATGACAAGCTTTTCTACCTGAAGTTTTATTGCAGTAATTCTGAGCTATCTAAACTTGATCATAGAGATTCCCAAAGCAATATAAGCAGATTAGACAATGGTGCACAGAACAATTCATTTACATAAAAAGGGTAATGAAAATAGATCATTCAGCAAACTTTTTTATTCCCCTTTTTTAAATTATTAAAAAAAAATTGTCTCATCTAATGCACTCATCAGCAATTATCACAGAGTATGTCCTAAATCACAGTAATTGAATGAGCTTGTTAGCCTCAAATTTATTAACTAGAGAAAGCAAGCAATATGCTTTACTTGGTGAACAGATTAACAAAAATAGTACAATGCACATTTGCTGCAAGAGAAAAGTCACCATATTTCATCATATTAACACGCACAGTGCATTTGCACTGAAAGTCTCCATATAAACATACTTGCATGGTAGTAACTGTTGTCATAAAACCATCGGTATTTGGTCGGCTTAGCGAGCTTGAATCTTGATAAAATCTATGTACCAATTCTGGTGATTCGTGCAGAATGTGATAGTATTGCTCCACGAAGGCATTGCCAACAACTTGAGCACTGGGACCAGAAGCAGGAGCTGTTTCCTGCGTTGCCATCTGCACATGAAATTCAATAAGCCAATTCAATGGAGGAAGCATAGCAATGAAACCAATTGGATAAGCTAATAAGACAATGACTTTTATCCAAAAAAATAAAGGAACCAATATAGTTAAGCATAACCCTGGAGGGGAAAAAAATGTAAGAAAATAAACAAATGGGGCACTATCTAAACAAGCAGAGAAAACCATCAACAAATATGTCCACACAGGATTCAAACCCATGAATAAGCAAAGCATTGACTAACTAAAATAGAAATACTCAGCGAGCTGATCCAACCCCACAAGACCAAATGCTCAACAGACAGGCATGCTAAAAGCTCGTCCTTGGCATGGTAAAGCTTATTGATGCCCAAATTCCGATTCAACAGCTTGTGAAAAGGGGTGGTCTTTGATGGGAATAAAAGAGAAACAATAATAGCAATACAGCAGTCAGAGCGAATGCAAAAGTAGCAGTAGCAATGACAAGAATGCCAAAGAATCAGCGACAAAGTCCACTCCAATACTAGTCAAATAGCATGGCAAGATCCAGAATTGAAAATCCGAAGCACAAAGCCCAATTTAACTTCAAACCCCGAAAAGAAAAGGACAAAAAAGAGAGATGCAGACAGCGATGGAAAGGAGCAAAAAAGAGGGGGGAATTCAAGAAAGTGAAAATAAAATAGAGAAAAATACTCAAAGAAGATAAATAAGATTAAACAAGCATAAATAGATGGATCAACAAGAAATTACAGTACAAAGACGATAACAGATCAAAGGTACCTGATTGGATTGGATTCTGATTTGGGGCTTGGAGAAACAGCGAAAGAGATCTGTAACTAAAGAGCGAAGAGAAGATCAGAAAGGAAGCTAAGGAATCGCAAGAGATTTGTGGAGTGTTTAATAGTGTTGTTGGGAGCTTGAGATCATAAGCAAAAACCTGCGAGTGATTTTTTTTTTTTTTCAAGACAGTAATACAAGTTAATTACTCCGAGTAAATTATAAATTAGTCTCTCAAATGTTATAAAATAATGAAATAGTCCCTTTATTTTCTTAAAATATTATTAGTTAGCTCTTTTCATCTATCTATTTATTTATTTTAGAAAATAAAAAAGAAAAAAAATATATGGAAAAAGTGACAAAAAAGAAGATATTTTATAGAACAAAGTAATTAGACTGAGTTAACACTAATGGACTAATTAATGAATTTTTTGAAATTAAATAAATTATTTTTTTTAATTCATTTTGTAAAACTGAAGAAATAATTTATAATTTATTCCACTAAATACTTTTGAATTGTTGTGTGATAATTGCTTTACGTGTTTCCTTTTTTTTTTCTCTAATATTTTATATAATATAATCTTTTTAATTTCAAAAATATTTTATTTTTTTCATTTGATTACTTTTATAAGAATTGGTTTGACATTGATTGACATCTCTTTTACATTGATAATTAATATTGAAATTAATTTATTTTTGTTATTATTAATATGGATATTCAAAATAGTTTATTTATAACTCAACTAATTCTACATGTTATAAAATTAACATTTTTTTTTTATTAAGCTTCTGGTAATAGTTATTTACAAAATTAGTTTGTATATCAAATATATATTTTTTTATTTTAGTTGAGAGAATTAATTACATAATGTATAGTTTTTTTTTATTTTTTATCCAAGTGTTTATACTCATTTATTTTCTATTAAAATGTTTGTATTGTCAAATTATGATTGATTTAGTATCTTTATTAGGATTTTTTCTCACTTATCCTTATTTTTTTAATAGATTCTCTTGTTTATGACAACATTAATAATTAATAATTAACACAAAAACTAAATGAGCATGCATTTTTGTTGTGTTGGTACCATTGCTTTTCTCTCAATTGCATAATGGATGGCATTGTTTGGGTAACAATGATTGGTCGACCTTGACATTTTTTTAGGCATGCTCTGAGTTTTTAGGAAGGTTTTGTCTTATTTACCATTTTTCTGTCCTTTTTGTTAGGTGTGAGTAAAAAATAAAAAAATCAATTAAATCAAGAAAAAAAATTAAAAAAACCGAACCGTGAAAAATATCGATTGGTTCAGTTCAGTTTCGGTTTTATAAGCCTGAAACTGAAAAAACCAAATTGAACCGAACCCAAATCGGAAAAAAAAAGATCCAAATCAGGAAAAAAAACCAAGTCAAACCGCAAAAAACGACAAGACTAGTTTTTATCCTAAAAACCCTAACCGAACCGAATTGAAACAAGTTTCAGTTCGGTTTTGGTTTTGGTTTTTTTTAAATTAGTTTGGTTACTTTTTTTTATATAAAAACCGAACCAAACCGAAAATGATCACCCCTACCTTTTGTTATGGTGCAATTTGTGACATAGTTATTAAACCCGGTTCGAGGTTGACTTGGCTAAGGGACCGAATCCCAAGTTTCATGGGTCAACTTAGGTTAAATCAGGTCAATCTGAATCAACTCGGAAAATTTTAAAAAAAATTTAAAGTTTTAATATTTTATATGAAAAAATTAAGAAAAAAATCCATGTAAATATAGGTTATACATATTGTAAATAATAAAGTTTAAAAGAATATTTTTTTAAAAAAATTTATCCTACATTAAAAAAATATTATGTTATCCTTTTAAGTTGAAATATTTAAACCAAAAGGTTTTTTTATCTCACATTGAAAAAACATAATTTTTTTTCTTGGAAAAATGGAGTATATATACTAATGGTTTTTAAATCTCATATTAAAAAAAAAAAAAACAATGATTGCATCGACCGATCTTTTGACAAACCTAGACTAGTTCAGCCCTCGGGTCGACCCGCCGAGCCGGTTCGGATTTAATAACTATGATTTGTGGTTCTCTGCTATTACATTTTTATCTTTAATTTGTTCATATTATGGGTTTTTAGGGGGTTATTTTTTGTTTTTCGCACTTTCATAAATTAAATTAACACTAACTCATTAAATGTGCATTATCCTAGAGTTTTTTTTTTTTTTAATTAACGTAGGTGTTCGGGCCAGCTTGCGTGTACCTCAACTAATCTCATGGGCCCTGAAGTTAACGACCATGTAAGCCTCCAATGACCCTGAAGTTTGTGAGACTCGAATTAGTTATCTCAAGGGAGCAAACCTGTAACAGTCCGACCCAACCTGCTATATATTTTTCGTTTTGGGCCTTACCACCCACACAATTTTGTTCTTGGTGACGCGAGCCCATTTTTGAGCTTGACACCTCAAGACACGTATGACAAGTCAGCAACTAACACCACTAATAAAGCCAGCAACCAACTCCTTACCCGTTAATGTGGGATATTACAATCCATCCCTCTTAAGGAGCCTGACGACCCCGTCGGCACAACCGGACAGCCAGTGAGGTCAGTTTTGATACCATATATAGCAGCCCGACCCAACCTGTCATATAGTGTCCGCTTTGGGCCTTACCGCCCTCACAGTTTTGTTCCTGGTGACTCTAGCCTATCTCTGAGCCTGACGTCCCAAAACGCGTATAACAAATTAGCAACCAACTTCTCACTCGCCAATATGAGATATTACAAAACTTATAGTCTGACCAGTTAAGTTATACACTTGCGTTATTGGGGTTAGACATGGCAAAGGGTTTTTCTTTCCTTTTACATTGATTCATGAATCCTTACTTATAATTGAGATATCATTGTTTGCTTAATTGTTTTGTTCCTCAATTAGCCTTGTTTTTTTTTCTTTATTTTTAAATAGTTTTCGCTTATTTTTTTTAGCAATTATGGTGTCATGTTGCTTATATGACAATTGTTGCATGCCATGTTGAGTTCTTCTCCTCCTTTTATTTTATTTTTAGTTTGATTGTTATTTGTTGTTGAGGTTTTATTGTGCTTCTTTCAACCACATTCTTTTGAGCGCTTTGGATTGAGCTTTGCTAGTTCCATCCCTTTTTTTTCTCTTTGTTTTCCTTACTTTTTATATTTTATTGATATATGTGATTAATTAGTTTTTGTTCTTGTTTTAAATATTTCTATAAAGTTCTTATCATGTGCCAAAGTTCTATTGTTTTTTTTTTTGTTACATCATCTGTTGTAGCTTTTGAACCATGTTTTAGACAAGCTCATTCTTGTTAGCTTATAATTAAGAAAGATGTGAATTTGTGGTTGTTACAAGTTTGATACTATTAATATATATGCCCTATAGTTAATCATTTAGTTATACATTATATTAATTTTGTTCATCTATATATATTTAATTTATTAATAAAAGCTAATTTATCTTCAATATTCGTAAAATATTTTATTAATGAATATAATATTTGATTAATAAATCTAGTGTAAAGATAAAGTTCTAGGGATAAAAATAATTTACAAAGAAAATTATAAAGTTCTTATAGTTATAAGGTTCTCATTGCATCAAAGCATTCTTCCTAAATATTTTTAATCAATGCTCTATTAAAATTAAACATTAATTAGAACTATTGAGAGTAATATATATTATGTTCTTTCATTTATGAAATGAAACAATTGCTCTTACAAACTAAGATATGAGGGATACCTAGAATTGATATGTAAGTTCTTGTGAGATGACATGTATATTAAATTGACTCGCATGAGAATTCCATATATAGAGATCACATGTGTCTATGAAAAGACTTACATGATGATTGTGTAATTGATCCTTAGATTTGATATTACTAAGTTATTTTATATAAGGAGTGTTATATTTTGATTATACTACACGTTATCCTAATCAAGGATATCAAATGAGTAGATATTGGGGTATAACATGAACTATATAAAAGTATTTAAGTAATCAAAAAAGGATTATTCATCCTTAGTAAATTAGAAAAAATATTTTATCTGTTCTCAAATAGTATTAATTGTAAATCTTATCGTAAGATAGAATGAGAATTGAAAAGAGTTTTAAATCTTATTTGAAGAACCAATGATTATGGTGTTGAGAACAAACATAATTTAATATAGTAGATACACTACATGCTATAATGTATAAATCAAAATATTATTAATAAAGGGATGATAATTACACTAAGAAGCTGGTCACGAAAAGGTTAAATCGAACCACTTATGAATTTTCTAATATTTGGGGGATCATGATAGATTACTAGACATTGTACTTGATTTTCAAATATAAATCAATCAATTGTTGAATTGATAATAAATTAATTTGTTTAATCATATTTTATTTAGGATTGTGATTTATATTTAGGATAACTAATTAGGGAACTTAATGGGTCATACACATAAGAACCATTGGTTAGAAGTTAAAATTAGATAATTAATCAAATATGACTTGATTGTAAATAAACTTTAGAAATTGAGGACTAGAATGTAATTACCATAGAGGATTACAATTCTAGAACTAGAAATAATCAAGTAAGGACTTGATTAAATAAATTTTTAAAATTAGCCTAAAATAATACATATGATATTATTTAAGGGAAAAATTGATATTTTATCATTTATAAAGTTTTTAGGTTTTCCTATATTATGCCTTTTCTTTTCTATGAGTAGTGATGATGTAAGGGTGAGTAGAGTATAGAATAGTTCGCAAACACCTGAAACATAAAAGAAAAGAGCTAGCACTCTAAAGTATAACAATTTTTTTCTTCTAAAAGGGTTTAATAGATTTCTCATTAGTGGTTTGTGTGGATTATCATTAGAGGCCAAAAACTGGATGACTTGTGGTTTGAAACAACCCACCCTTTAAAGCAAATATTCAAAGTTGTAAACAACATCTAATCTTCAGGTAACATTCACATAAAACCTTAAAACAATTTTAGTTCTATCTAGCTTAATCTTTGAGACTTCTAAAAAATTTTAAATTTATCATTTTTACTACGTCTATATGTTTTGGGAAACCCAGCAGTGGTATCACAGCTATTGCTAGACAATTAGGGTTGCTGATTGCATATTTTAATTCTTATTGGCATTAATTTCAAATTAGTTTTATGTGCACAAATTATTTTTCAAAAATTAATTTTTATCTCATGTATTTTTCTACAAAAATAATAATTGAATATCTACTGTTCCAGCCAAATTTGGCTGGATTATTCAAATTTGGCAAAATCTAGTATTCTAGACAAATCTTGAAAAATCCTAAAATAATAAGGTGGCTATAACTGGCGTTGCTTATAGCATTACCTCCCCAACTGCTGTTAAGGCACACCAATAATGCTTGGCTCTGTTGGCATTACTAGCCTTCTACTTTATGCTGGCGACTGCTTAGCGCGAAGGGTTGTCCCTCATGCTATTGGCTGGCAGCGACAGTGATGACTTCTGCTGCATTAGTTTCTAGTAGTGAGCTGCATTAAAAAAAGGGGAGAAATGCAAAATTATGATTTTACCCTTGGTGCCTTTTTAGGGTTTTTGGGGGTATAATTACCATTATATCCCTAACACTTATAATTAATTATAATAGGGTTTTAGAGTATACTTTACTAATTTACCCCTATCATTTATTCCCTTTATACAATATGGGATATGTGATATAATTATGATTCTACCCCTCTAAATATAAAATGTTGATTTTGTATTTTAAAATTAAGACTCTAAATTAAATTAATTTTCCTAATAAGATTATAATTGAATTAAAATGTTTAATTAAAATTTTTTTTGAATTTTATAATATCCTTGTATGATTAGGATTTAATTAAATTGTTTAATTAAAATTTATTTTTTAAAAAATATTTTTTTCTTAAATAAAGAGAGTTTTTAAGAAATAACATTTTATTTATTTGATCGGATGTTAATAAGAATTTTAACATGATTAATTTTCTTATTAAAGTTTGAAAGTTTTCTTTTATTAGATTAAATTTGTTATGTTTGGAAAAAATCAAATTGGATTTGATTTAATATTTCTAAATGTTAGAAATATTATTTTAAAAATTGCACATAAAGCCTATAATTAGAATTAAAACATGAAATAATTTTATTATGCATATTAATATGCTATTATGCATTATAGATGATTATAGACATTAAAGACCAATGTCATTGTGTTTTTTTGGTTGAATGATTGTAATAATATATAGGGTTTGCATGTTTTGCCTTTTCTCTATCTTTTTTATGTGTTGTAAAATTTATTTCTCATCTAATTCACCTCAAATGTATTTCGAGGTTTCTTATACAATTATGTAAATGTTATGTGATTTAGAAATGTTGGAATTCAAAATTGGACTTTTTTTTTGTAATCTAAGATGAAGAAAGAACAACAAAAAAGGCTACAACCGTTGTGCTCGCAAAAGATTTATGAAGATTTACAACAACTAACTAGGTTTTGACCACATAATTCCCTTCGATGGTTCGAGGGAATTAGTTTAGATATGTCCATAATCATCTAATTATAATGGCATGTTAAGAGTGTATGTTTATACATAATTATTATGTATGATATATCATTAATGCTATGGAGTGAGACTTAATTAAAATAATAAATCCCTCATTAATATATTAAGTACATGTTAAAAATATGATTTATTGCCTTTTGATTTTATATGTATAGAACTAGAGTTTTATTCATGGATAATTTGTTGAGTTACTCAAGGTTACCGTTAATCAAATATGTTTAATGCTATAAAATCGAGTACTACTTAACTAACTTACATGATTTGTATGAGTTATTCATGATCATATAAGATTAGAAGCAATAGTTAAGCGAAACATATATGATATGTTTAAATAAGAAGATGTCACCTAATTGATCTAGAAATCACATAAAGACATGATTGATAAGCTATGTTATCTACCTAATTTAATTTATTTTGATTTGCTAGGTTACTTAAGGTCATATAAATTAAATGGGATCCTGCCTACTAGAAGATCTAAGCGAGATTTCCCTAATTAATAGTGAGGGCTATTAATTTGTAGGAAAATAATGGGAAACCAAATTATGATTAAAGATTTTTATCTAAATCTAGTTATAAATATTTATGCATGAAACCAATACTCACTATCTTTATATAAATAGGTTGATAGGTTACTATAAGTAAAATAAACCAACTTCTTTGGTTTCTGAGACTTTGGAAACAATCCCAACATTAGCTTTTGCTCATTGCAATAGAAATTCAATTTCATTGGTTTCTGAGACTTTGGAAACAATCCCAATATTGGCATTCGCTCATTGTAAAAGAGACTTTAACATGCATGCATGATTTAGCATAAAATGGTTCTTCCCCATCACTAATTTCAGGTCTAGCCGAAGGCTCTATAACCTTTTATTAGTCGTTTTATTCTTTAATTTTTCTAACACATTATCAAGCCTTTTTCATATCTGTTTCATGCTCTATCTTTACCTTTCATCTTCCCAAAAATTTTCCTCAAGAACCCTAATCTAAGAGCTAATATTTTTCCATAAAACTTACCTAAAGTACTAGAAGTTTGTCTAAGAGGATGTTAGGTTTGTTCCTAGCTGCGTTTTATGCCTCTTCAAACTCTTTCTCCCTTAAATTATTTGGTCTCTCTTCACTCTCTTCTGCTGCCACCAGCCCCCTTCTCCTTTTCTTTCTAAGTTTGTTTGGTTTTTGGGTGTTTAATCTTCACTTAACTCTTTATTTTCTCTCATGAATCTGATGGTATATGTTCCCTCTACTTGTTCTTTTTTATAGGAGGTGTTTGAAGAGAGAAAAATGGCTTATTCCTTCCCTGTCTTCCATTTAGCTGTTAGCCTCCTTCTTTTTCTATGGTTGACGGGTTTTCCTCTTTCTTTTTTTGTTCTTGTCCCTCACTTGTTCATACCTTTTCAACTTAGTCCCCTCATCCTTTTGTCCTTCCGAAACCATGCCCTAATTTCTCCTTACCCACTTATATGTGTTTCAATACTTTATATTAAAGTCTTCTTATGTTTTACCAAATGGGTTCTTCTCTATTTACTTAATCTCGTACATTCATGTTTTAGGGATTTACAACGAGAAATAACTATGTGTTCAACAATAACACTCTGGATTGGAACAATGTATATTATTTAATCTTTTATAAAGTTGTCTCTTGGAGTAGATATATTGTTATATGTTTTTGGTAGGTCAATATGAATCTTGATGAGAAGAGAGAAAAATAAGGAGAAGAAAAAAAGTTGTTAGAGCCTCACCATCACACCTTTATAACCATATGTCGGGCCATCAAGAAAAGCTCTCACCATCACACCTCTATAACCATACGTCGGGCCATCAAGAAAAGCTTGGCACATAACTTCCAACTTCATCTTGGAAGGCGGCATTTGGCTGCTAAAGGAAGCCACACGTGTTATCAGAATATGGTGGGCTTCACCCATCAGTTGGTGAGTGCGTCACATGTGCCAACTAACTTTCATTGCTCGTTTATCCCCGTCCTCACATTTGTTTTAGTTTTAGTTTTAATCTCTTAACATTTATTTTTTCTAAATTAGTCAAATTTTATTTTATTTTGCAAAACCAAGCATTGGCAAATACCACAAATCTTTATCGATATTGCAAGATCTTCATATCAAGGCAACTAAAACGAACTGCTAAGTAAAATTTCAAATAAAGTCAATCTAGAGGGATTAAATTGAAAAAGAAAAAAAAGTCAAGGGATCAAAATTAAAAAAAGAACATGAACTTCCTTCATAACCATGCAAATGAATCCCTAATGTTGGCAAAAAAAAAGGACCAAACATTTTTTTAGGCTTCAAATTTGGTCTATGAAACTCTAATTATTTTAAATGAAACTTGATTTTTTTTATATTAACATGTGTCTAGACCAGTTTGCACGCACCTTAATTAATCCCACGGCTCTGAAGTTAACGACCATGTAAGCCTCTAATATCTCTGAGGTTTGGGAAACTTGAATTGGTAACATCTAAGGAGTAAACCTGGAGCCTAATCAATTAAGCTACATTCCTCGGGGTTAAATCGAGCACAAACTAAGTAACAGAACATTTCCTTGACACTTTAAGATCCCCTTATATTGGCCTAAAAAACAAATCACCAAGACCAATTGCAAATCAAAGCAATGTTAATAGACTAAATAAGAAGAAAAAAAAGGAGGAACCAAAACATTAAAAATCTAAGGAACCAAAAAAAAAAAAAACATTGTTTGAATGAACAATACGTATCCTCACAGGCTAGTGTTTCACTTGTACTTTTTCTTTCTTTAGATATAATCTCATCAGACGTTTGTAGAGATAATATCATTTGCATGCTTAACATAGAACTCATCAGACAACGAATTTCAATCCAATTAGTTACATACACACATACATGTTCTACGAGTGCGCTGTGAGAATCATTGGACATTACGAGGGGTTGCAGTTCACCGAACCTCCCTTTCCTTCCCCTTTGTATTATTGACAGAGGCCGCATTTATGCTTGCTTCTATAGAAGATATTTCTACGGTTTGGCACGCGACGTCGCTTTCAAGACATTATTAACTGTTTGAGCACAGAAAGGGACATAAAGATGAAGAGAGAGAGAGAGAGAGAGAGAGGATGGCGATACTTTAAAGTTTAAATGCTTTCGAATTGGCATTCCTTTAGATTTTTCTTATTATTTTTTATTTTTTTTTAAAACATACACACTGTGATTCTTTCATCATTTCTTACTCCCGTATGTGCGGGCATCTACATCTATATCAATATTCCGTTGACAACAGACAATAAGAATCTCAGTGATCTCTATCTCAATTTCTCGTGGATACAATAAATAAATATACGATGATGGTGATGATGATAATTCGTCATATTATTTATTTATAATTTTGATATTCTAGTAATTTATAATGAAGCTAATAGTTGGACCACTGCGTATATTATTGTTATTAGTGTAAATGCTTTGTAATTAATCGGTTAGATATAAATGATATTGATTTGTTTTATAAATATATTTAATTTATTAATAAAAATTTATTTATTTTTAATATTAATCAAATATTTGATTAATAAATCTAGAATAAAGATAATATTTTTTTAAATAAAAATACTTTGCAAAAGAAATTATAAAGTTTTTATAATTATAACATTCCTATTGCATTAGAACATTATTGAAGAAGATATAATAATTACATTGGAAAACTAGTCACTGAAAGGTTAAGTCAAACCACTTATGTATTTCCTAATATTTAGGGGATTATAACAAATTGTTAGACATTGTACCTGATTTTCAAATATAAACCAATCAATTTTTGAATTAATAATAACTTAATTTATTTAATCCTATGTTATTTAAGATTATGATTTATATTTGAGCCAACTTATTAAGGAACCTAATGAGTTGTACACGTAAGAACTATTGATCAGAAATTAAAATAGAATGATTAATGATTAAGTGTGACTGGATTGTAAATAAGTTTTAAAAATTGAGGACTAGAGTGTAATTTATACATGAAATTACAATTCCAGACCTAAAAAAATCAAGTATTGATTCATTTGACAAGAAATTCAAGATTATGACTAAATCTTTTGAGATTCCTATTTATAATTATCATAAATTTATTTACGAGTTTCTTACCACTTTTAGTCTCAATAGCGCGATTGTGTGTGAGGATTATACTGAAATTCAACGTTTCTTCCGCAAAGGATCATGTATTGATTCATTTGACATTTCCTTCTATTTTACACATAATATCACTCAATTTATTATTTTTACCTGGTCAGGGAATTTTCATGATTTATCATTAATTAATATTTCACATGTTGTTTTATTACTTTAGCTTCTTTAAATTTTAAATTAATCCCTCGGAGATGTTTGATGCAACCATATTATTTGATAGTTTCACCCACATTTAACTAGTATTTTGTATATGTTTTATATATAAAATGCCTTGATATTTTTTGTTTTATGTTTTGAAGGCACTTTTGGATGAAAGATGCAAAAAGGAGTAAATTGGAGGTAATTGGCATATTTGACCTTCAGTCGATGTTTTGTGAGAGCGTGAGCTCTAAATGTCGAAATGAAGTGATTATAGTAGCATTAAAAAGCTAACATCCAAACCTTTCTGGACATCTAAGGCAAGACAATAAACTAAGGAAGAGCATAGAAATTGCAACTTTCAAAGTCAAATCTCGCAATCTGTCAGTGTTGACCTCGGTCATTCCGACTTGAATATCTGAAGCTACAGAAGTCCAATTGATGCAAACTTAATTTTGTTGGATTCCTGACTCAAATTTCTATAAACGCTCCAAATTTCAGTCAAAAACAATTTCATATGATGGAGATATGATTTTTCAAAGATGACAACTGAATTCTGCCAGCAAACAGGTTTCGTGAAGAAACGAGTCCAAATTACGTTCCAAAGCATCTAAACCGACATCCAAGTTTTTATTTCAGAAATTTAGCTCTTCTAAGTCAAAGTTTGAAGATTTCATGCAAAGCTATTTCTTCTTTTTTAGGAAAATAGTTATTGAACTACTTAAATGTAAATTGTCTACTTAAGGGAGGACTATTTTGTAAAATAGAGAATAGGGTTTCCTAGCATATAAAAAGATTAAGAGAAGAGAAGGGGGGCAGCCGGCCAACAAGAGAAAAACGCCCCCCTCCTCTAAGAAACCCTAAATCATGCATTCTTCCATCTTTTTGATTAGTTGTTCAACAAACATGCAAGACTAAACTTGTTTTTTTGGTTGCAAGAACACGGAAACCTTCAGATTTTAAGAACTATGAGATTTATTCTTCCATTTATTTTCAGTTTGTATTATGAATGAGTATGTTTGTTTTCCTATGCATATTTTCTATGATTGTTTATCTTAATTTGCTAGAGCGGACTCTAAGTTATTATTGTAAACAATCTATTGCTAAGTTTGATATAAAAACCGGAGTTGTGATATATAAACTTGTGAAGCAACTAAGCTTGATAATTGTAGCGGAACTACGTTATTAAACTTAGGAAGAACATTCGATCAAAGCAACATAAGCAGACAACTTGGTTGTTAAGATTAATGAATTTATCTAGATCTTAAGGCTGCCATTGGATTAAATCATTAGTGCGGATACTGTGATTATTTGTTGGTTAGGGTTAGTTATACGGCGGATCCGTTAATTAACCAACGTTAAGAAAAGATAAAAATTCAGAATATAAACTAGAGTTTCGTTTCAAGGATCAGTTTTGATTTCTATAGGTGAATGTGTGATTGCGACCAAGGTTTGTTCTCTTGATAATTTTTTAATTTTATTAAATTTCGTTTGATAGTTTTCTGTTTTCTTTTACTTTAGTCTAGATAATGTCTAACCCCCCCAAATTGCATATCATCTAGCATAAAAATGTGACTTGAATCTTCCTTGTGAGATCGACCCCTTGCTTGCTCTATACTATCTTGTGTGTTGTGTTTGAAGCTAGGGTAATTAATTTGTGCAACCGCGACATCACAACAATGTTCATCTTAATTCATAAGATTTTCTTTCTAATTTATTATTTTTTAATTAATAGTTACCGTATTTAATCTAATTTTATCTATTTTTAACTAGAGGGTTTATAACTATTCAATTCCTGTTTTTTGAATTCTTATGGTCTAATAACAAAATTAAAACAATTACAAATAGATATTATTTTAAATTTAACTTTAGCAGAGGCATAAAACACCTACCTGATATCTAAGCTCAAGCCAAAATCTTTTGCTGTTGAATGGATCCTACGACCTCTCTTGCATCATTGGAAGTGCTATATCATGTCAAGTCAAGTGTAATGTTATGAATCCTAATTAAATTTTCAATCTAATTTCATGATACGAAACATACCAATTTTTTCTATATTTAATCATCTTCAATTTAAATACTTTTCAGCACATATCCATATTCAGAATTTTCATGAATTCATCTTAACAATTATAACAAAAAATAAATTAATTAATTTAAACATAACTTTGAAATTCTCTCTCCTTTCCCTAATCTTTCTCTTTTATATGAACCTAGGAACACAAAAAAAAAAAAATGTTGTGCTTCTTTAATTATGTATTCAGTCACACCATCTCCCATTTTATGCAAAGAATGTACATGTCTACCAATTTAACTTATCCAATTTTATCTAAAATCCATATTTGTCATATGGTTCATTAATAAGTGACTTATCTCAATTTCTCATTTCTTCTCTTCTGTTTTTTCATCTTATTCACACAATTTATTCCTCGCTTCTTCCCTGAGTCCTTCCATTAATACTATTATATGTATGATATGAATAACTATTAGGTCCCTTTATATTACCCTTTGGCTGACACATTTTAAAGGAATTCCTAAACTTCCATTCATTAATGAATAATTTATTTTCAAATCCACACACTTCACACAATATTATATTTCCTTTACACTTAAAATCTTAAGACTTTCAAGAGTAAGAGTGGATTCCTTATCAATGGTTCTTACATTCAACTTATTATCAACCTTTGAAATACTTCAATGTATGCATTCAAGCATGGAAATAATTCTAACTTCTCTATTAAACATGGTTAATTCTCATAATGGACAATAGTAGGTTCTTTTTCTTATTCAAATATGACATTATCTACATTTCATTCTTCTATCAAATACCCTTATGTATTCGATTTCCACAAAAACTTCATCAAACAATCCACCTCCTTATATTTTTTTTCCTTTAGCTGAAACTAGTACCTAACGAGGAATGAGATTTCTTCTTTAATTATTTCAATTTTTTTTGGTTCCAAAATCATACTAATATATTGTTGTAATTCAAGTTTTAATAGGACCTAAGCAACTCACCTTCAAACAATTCATCCCTCATCTAGTAATAATCTTGGTCGAAACTTAAGGTATAATTCCCTCCTTAATTTTCTTCAATTTGATACATGTTTCTACTATAATTAACCCTTTTTTACTCCTTACATGTTTTCCACAACAATTTCTATAGTATATCCTTTCCCTAATTTCAATTATGAATTCTAGAATTAAGAATTTGAGGATTTTTCAATTATTTCTTATAATAATAAGAATAATGAAGAAAAACTAGAGAAAACACCTTACTAAGCAAACTTCAAACTTAATTGAAGATGTTCTTGCAAGGTCCTCATTATTCTTTCCCTCCGCCTTTACCTATATCTTTAGTTTCCCAAGCTCGATTTCCTAAAACAAAAAAAGGATTGGATTAAAAGTTGTTTTTTCTCCACCAAAATTCAATCACAAGCACCAAAAACTTAAAATTTTATTGTTGGAAGGATTTCTCATGTTCAAGAGGGAGTCTCTCTCTTTATTTGGTTTTTTTGTTTTTTTTTTCTTCTGCTAGTATTCGGTATGAGCCGTGTCTGAGTTAAATGGTAAGCTAAATTATTATTATACCCTTATCATTTTAATTCTT